>JBAWJW010000038.1:0-284874 GCA_037356055.1 Xylaria sp. Z34 | reverse complement strand
TATTTTTAATAAGTTTTTTTTTTTTTATATTATAATTTTATTAATTAATATTTAATTAATATTTAAAATATTATAATTAATTTTTAATGTTATTTATAATTAAATTATATTTAATATAATTATTAAATAATAATTTTAATAAAAATATAAGTTAATTTTTTTTATAATTAAAAAAAATATTATATTTTTTAAACTATAATTTTTTAATAATTATATTATATTATATATTTAAAATAAATAATAAAATATTTTTAAAAGTTTATTTTTATATTTAAAATATAATTAATAAAGCTTTATAAATATTTTATTTATTTTTTTTATTATAATTAAATATAAGTTATAATATAAATTAATTAATTATAAAAAGATTTAATAATTTTATAATTTTTTTAATAAAAAAAATATATATATATATATATATATTTAAGCTTTTATATTTTTAAAAAAGTTATTAATAATTAAAAAAAGTTTATTATTATTTATAATAAAAAAATATAATAAAAGTTTTTTTTTTAAATATTTATTTATTAAGTTTATTTTATTATTTTTTTATAATATTTTCTTTAAACAAGAAATTATTTTCTTTAAGGTTATTTTTTTTTTATATTTTTTTTTAAAATATTTTTAATAATAAAAAAAAAGGATTAGTTATTATTTTATTAATTAATATATTTTTTTATAATAATTATAATATATATTTTATATTTAATTTTAGTTTTTTTTTTTTTAAAATAATTATTAAAAATATAACTAAGTTTTTAATAAATAAAATAATATTTATTATATATTAATTATTTAATTTTTTTAAAAATAAGTTTAAAAAATTTATATTTTATTTAAATAAGCTTTTTTAAAATAAAAAAAAAAAGTAAAAAATTATTAAAAATTATTTTTTTATTTTTTTTAATATTTAGCTTTAAATTTTTTTTTATTTTATAAGTTATATTATATTTTTAATTATTTATATAAAAATAATAAGTTAATTTAATAATATATTTAATTAAGCTATTAAAAATATAGTTATTTTTAAAATATTATAATAAAATTTTTTTATTTAATTTAATAATAAATAATTTATTTATAAAAAATTTTTTTTTATTTTTTTTTTTTAAGTTTAATTTTATTTATTAAATATATAAAATTAGTTTTAAATTTTTAAAATTTATTAAAGTTATAGTTTTTAAAGTTTAAGTTTTTTTAATTAATTTTAAATTTATTTAATATATTTATATTTTTATAAGTTTTTTTAAAATATATTAATAAATTTTTAAAAGTTTTAATAATATTAAAATAATTATTATTTAAATATAATAATAAGTTTTTATTAATTTTATTATTAATTTAAGATTTAATATTAATTATTTTAATAAAATTAAAAAAAAACTAGTTAATATTATTTATTAGCTGGTTTTATATTTTTTAATATTATTTTTTAAAAGTTATATTATTATTATTAAAAAAAATAAGCATTATTATTTTTATAAATTTATAAAAAAACTTATAAAAGAATTTTTTTTTTAATTAATTAAATTTAAACATGTTATTATAATAATTTAATAAATTAATTATATATTAATTTAATTTATTAAGCTGTTTTTAAAAGCGGTTTTATTTAGTTATTATTTTTTTAAGTTTTATAATTATTTAATTTAATATTTTTTTAAATATTTTAAACAAAGGATTATTAATTATTATTTATAGCTTATTTAGTTTTTTATTTTTTTAAATAATAATTTTATTAAATTTTTATATTTATTTAATAAACTATTATATATTAAAATTAAAGTTATAAAAAAAAGTATATAAATTATATATATATTATTAAAACGTTTATATAAATAATTATATTGTTTTTATTTTTTAAAATAAAACGTTAAGCTTAATAATTATTTTATTAAAAATTCTTTTATTAATAAATTTATTTATTTTAAGCTAGGTTTACTTGTTTAATAAAGTTTTTAATATAAATTAAAATATAAAGGACTTATTTTTTAAACTTAAAATAATATAATTTTAAGTTAATTTTTATATATTAATAAAAAAATTATTAATATTTTTATAAAAACGTTTATTTTTAAATAATAAATTATTATATTAAGTTTTAAACTTTTTTATTATATTAATTAAAATTAATATATAGTTTTTATTTTTTTAATTAATTATAATTATATTTTTATAATTTAGTTTTTTTATTATTATAAATATTTTGTTTATAATTTAAATATTAAAGTTAAAAACTTTTTTTAAATAATATTAAGGTTTTTTTAAGTTTTTTTTTAAGATTATTATTTATTTTTACACTTTTATATAAAAACGGGCGATTTTTTTAAATATTTAAGTTATTTTATTAATTATTAAAAAATATTAAAAAATAATTTTTATATTTTATTAATAAAATAAATGATTTTAAATTATTATATTAAATATATAAACAAAAGTAAAGCTTTATAGCTAATATGTTAAAAGATATCTACAATGTACGAAAGGGGTAATAAGGGTAATGCTAGTACAGCTGGCAGTCGGGACGTTTTGTACGGACCGGCTGGCAGTAGTGGCCGCGGCCCACGTGACTATAGGTCACGTGACCGTGGCCCACAGGTTACACCTGTATTTCCTTTTTGATCCGTACGAATATTCTGGAGGGGAGATAGTTAGCCATTATTGAATATTATTGTATTGTGTTTTGCTTTGTGTTTTCTTATATATATAAAGTTTATTTAACATAATATGTTATATTATATAAAAAATCTAAAATAAAAAGAAAAAAAAAAAATTAAAATATTCTATAAAATTATACCCTTAAGTATAAGTGCATGGGTTATGCGTAGCAGTAAATATAAACAACAAAAGCTAGTAGTATTCTTAGTAGTGGTTTAACAAAATAATAAGGCTGGTGTAAGGCACAGCCACCCACACAAGCTACTATGTTATTATTATGGTTATAAAAATAAAATTTATAAATAAATAGTTTTTTAATTTTTATAAAGTTAATAAATAAACTAGTTATTAAATATTTAAAAATAACTACTTATAAACTTTTTATAATAATTTTTTTTATAATAAAACATATAATTAAAAAAAAACTTTTATAAATAAATAATTAAATTAAATAAAAAAAACTTTTAAAAAAATAAAGTAAAAAATATAACGTTTAAAATAAAAAAATCTTTTTATTATTATAAATATTAATATAAACCTTTTATTATATTTTATAATAATTAAATAAGTAATAAATATTTATAAATAATATAAATATATTATTTATATAAAATATTAAGTAAATTAAAATATTATAAATTATTATAAATAATATATTTATAAAATATTATATAAATTAAAGTTAAATTATAAAAATTATTGTTATATTTATTACTTTAATAAAGTTTATTTTAAATTTAAACTTAAAAGTAAAGTTTATATTATTTAATAATTAAATAAATAATAATATATAAAATATATATAATATATTACGTGGTTTTTAAAATTTAATAATTATAAAGTTTATTTTAATAATTAAGCTTTTATTAAATATAATTTTAAAAACTTTTTAATTTTTTATAAAATTAATAATTTTAATAAAATAATTATTTTTAAAATATATAAAGATTAAATTTTAAAGCTATATATAAAACTATAACTTAAACGTGGTAATAATTTTATTTTAAAAAAAAAACAAGGCTTTAAAGTATAATAAATGGTTAAAAAATAATATTATATAATAATAAAAAAAAAAAAAACGGCTTAAATTTTTTTTTTAATTATTTTAAAGCTTTTAATTTAATATTTATTAAAAATTATTAAAAAGCTTTAAAATAAAATATTAAAAAATATTTAATTTAAAATAAAAACGCTTTTAAAAAAGCTATACTTAAAGGCTAAAATAAACTTAATTAAAAAATAATTAATAAATAATATAATTTAATATTTTAAAAGTTATTAAATATAATTAATATAAAAAAGCAATATATTATTTATTAAATTAAATATTACGTATAAATTTATATTAAATTAAATACTGCTTATTAAATAAAACGTTTGAAATCATTTAAAAAATATAATTTTAGGGGTATAAGTTGTAGTGGGTAATATAATAATTAATTTGCTCACAGCCTGGTTTAGTTGTTGCATGGACCCCACAATTGTGCAGCCGCTAACTAGCTGGACGCTAACTTTAGATACAGTACATATCCTCGAGCATTTCCTAGTCTAACGCTTGATAAACCGCAGCTCACGAACTCGCCATGATTAACTACACTAATCAATTGCCGACATGGCCCCTCCCTTGAGCGAGCCGACGATCACGGAAGGAAGCACGACGTTTGATATTATTCAGCATGGACACAAAGATCTCGTGCAGGCCATTGCATTCAACGCTTACGGGGATCGATGCGCAACTGGCGGCGTCGACGGCAAGATCCGTGTCTTTAATCGACATCGCGACGGCGTCTGGAGGCTATGCGATAATTGGGGCGCGCACAGCGGTGAGATACTAGAGGTGCGATCGATACCAGATATCTACAACTTCTGCCTGGATGCGCGCTGGGTGCTAACTCGATACATAGCTACAATGGCTACCACCGACAGTATACCCCAATCTCCTCGCTTCTCTCGGCATCGAAGGCCGCTTCAAGTTATGGGCTGAAGACCCCTCTGCAGCGCCCGGGCGGCGCTTCAGTTCCCGAGCCGGCAACGGAAGGGCCATCTCGGAAATCCGAGCCGGCCGATATCCCTTCCGGTCCTTCTCCGTCAAACACGACGAGGTCACGCGATGCACCTGGTTTGCGCTGCTCGCCTCCGACGGCCACCTATCCGTGTACGAGAGCGAGGAGCCCGAGATGCTGAGCGAGTACGGGAAGATCGACGATTTCCAAGCCTGCACGAAGCCGAACCGGGGCGAGGAAACCTGCTTCAAGGTCCGCTTCGACCCGAACCCCGAGCCATGCTACACTGCTTTGCGCGCCGGCGTGCCGCAGGATGCCTTGAGTCTTGTGGTCTCGGGGATGCTGAGCGTCAAGATATTCCGGACCCGCAACACCGTCACTAGTTCTTTCGGTGCGGCGACGAGGGCCCGCGAATTCTATCAAGCCCTCGAGATTCCACACAAACACCTGGTGCGTGATGTCGCCTGGGCGCCGGGCAACTACAGAGGCTACGATATGATTGCGACGGCATGCCAGGATGGGTTCGTGAGGGTATTCAGGATCGACACGCCTTATTCTGATGACGACGGCAAGACCTGGGCGGCTGAAGACATCGCTAGCCACCGGAAAGCGACAGATGAGAGTGTGGCGGCTGCGAATACACACCCCCGTAGGCTGTCGCAAGCGCCTTCGGGAATAAGAGTCGAGATCGACAAGTCTGGCACTCACGGGGAACGCACCGCCACCGGTCAGCCTGGCCAGATTGAGCATACGCTCACGGAGCTTTCCAAGCTCGACGCCCACCAGTCGCCCGTGTGGCGGGTTGGGTTCGACGACGATGGCCAGATATTAGGTAGTGTCGGCGATGAGGGCAAGCTCATGTGCTACCGACAGACACCGAGCGGTGCGTGGGCGAAGAGTTCCGAACTTGGTATGATGAAGACGAGATTGGCCGCGGCCGCTTGAGTGGAACGCCTTGTCTTCCTGTTCTACTCATATGACAAATTTTGCTTGGTAGAAACAAAGTACGCTCACGTTATGATATGATACCCTAGGTCTACTAAGACCAGAGCTACTCTGAGATTATTCAACGGCTTGATCGCCTTAGCTTTGTGAGGCTGGTCTTAGGGCCTTCTTTTATATACGTAGCTAGCAATAAAACTTGACCATTGCGACGGCTCTAGACTCATTAATATCTTACAGGAGACGCGATAGCCCGGCTTTGTTGGTATCTCGTGGAGTCAGGCAACGCTCTTAAGGTGCTTACGGATAGACCACCGAGATTCCCATGTCTGTCTGAACTTAATATTCAGTCATCAAAGGAATATCAGCAATGTGCTTGGCACCGCCCCACGATTAACGATACCTTTGCGATATCCTCATACCATACAACCTTGTGTAAGGTACCAGATAGTACCCGGTGATCGATCGGCATGCTTTCATGGGGTATTCTACACTAAAACTGAAGCACTCTCGACGCGAATATTCAGCGTTTTCACCCGCCAGCCTTCCCCTGCTCTGCTACTTCTAAACTTTTTAATTATTATTTGCTTTAACTGTTGGTTTTTTTTTTTTTTTTTTTTTAGCTAGTAGTGAGCAGTATCTAGTTAGCTTTCGAAGCCTGTTCTACTCTATATTAAAGCTAAGAGCTAGATATACGGCTTCGCGGCGAAAGCTAACTAGAAAAGCTCACGCTTCCTCTAATACGAGTACTATTCAATTTGCGTAGCGTGTGTGCCCTGGTGAGAGTTGTAGAATACTTCAACAAATGGTATAAGCCATTTTAAGAGCGTCTGCAACCTCTTGCGCAGAACCATATTCAAAGCGCCAGAGCTTCTGGATAATATCACGCACTGGATTATTCTCAGTCATGTGGGGATACTCCCCATCTAGAAGTTTCTGCTGAAGTTCCTCTACCTCAACAGAACCATAAGGAATGGCCCATTCTGTTATTTCGCAAATTTCAGTGCCAAGCGCAAACAGCTCCATCGTAAGTGTGCCTTTGGCAGGAGCCTCCTCATCCGGCCCAGGTACCCAGTAACGGGGCTCGTATGAAAAGAGGAGGTCAGGGTATCTGCCTGATAGACTGGATCCAGCAAAGTCGCAGAGCTTGATGTGAAGATCGTCAAAGACGAGAATATTTCGAGCCGAGACGTCACCCCAGATGATACCACGGTCGTGAATATACTGTATGGTCTCCGCAAGGTCAACGGCCGCGCGTATACGACGACTCATGACCGGCGCGTCGTTCCTTTCCATATACTCCCGTAAATTACCATGCGGCGCTCTCTCGAGGCGCAAAGCCCAAGCTTCTTCCCCGTCTGGCATTAGTTCAACACCCATGCACGTAAGAATGCATGGATGTGAGCCGAGAGCTTCGTACAGAGTAGCCTCACGCTTGAACCGGTTGCTTGTGTCCTCGGTAAGGGCTGGATGGTCGTATCTTTCGCCGTCAAGCCAGAACCCCGCGGACTTTAGGACGGTCTTGGTATTGCCCTTCTCTGTGTACACGATGCTGAGACCTGTTCGTCCGATTGGCTCCAGTCTGTCCCTGATGGCGTGAGCGGCTTCACGGTTGGTTAGTCACATTTCGAGATGGAGAGGTAAAATAAGAAGAGTTGAGAATGGATTTAAGGCGGAGCAATGCGAAAGAATTGAATAGGTTGAGTGAAAATAACGAGAATAGGGAGGATGTATTCTTAATGAAAAGGGGGAGACTAGGCATGCATACGACCAACAGCGCCGCGCTATAACTCCCTGGCCCACCTAGTTTCAGGCGGCGGTCCTAACCTCAACAATAATGGCTTTTACCGATCGCGGAAATAATTCCTAGAGGTTTTCCAAGACTTTCTATAGTACGAAGAATTGATACATCATGACGGCGTACCTTCGACATGCTCGGCCCACAGGTGCCGATTCGAGTTAGGAAAGCAAACGTAGAACCTCTAGGGAAGGTCGTACTGCCATGGCAACCCATCGTGTCTAAGTTGGAGATGCCGTTTTGATTCGTTGAAGACTGCGAAATTCTCTGTTAAGGGACGGCAATTCCAGAGAAGCGGAAGGCGAACCAACTAAGCTGTCAAAAGGAGCGGAGACACATAAAAGTAGTCACGCGGTTATACCATGGCGAAGAGGTGGTACAGATGGTCATACAAAAAGGGGTTGCACCGCCGGCACTCGACGCGAATAGCGGGGCAGGAAAACAAAAACAGACTGTGCGAGACTACTTTTTAAGCTTGCAAAACAAAGCCCTCTAAAACTAATTCCTCGAAGAAATCGACGTGCCAGAGACCATTCCAAGTCTGCGGTATCAAGAGGATCATCATAGCGGGACCCTTCCACGTGTTAGCAAGACATCAGCGCCCTTCTCTCCATTCTGCCTAAAACGAAACAGCATATATCCATGTCTACCCAAAGTAACGACGGTCCAATGCCCACGAAGCGCGCAGCCAATCCCCAAAATGGCAATGGTGGCGTCGAGAAGAAGAGAAAGAAGAATCCAAGAGTCGAGGAGGTCAAAAAGTTGATCAGAGCCGGTAGTAGGCTTGCTAATCGGGACGTATGCAGTCGTTCGCTGAACCTTGGCGAGTACAGACAATTGCTTGCCGAGTTAGAAGATGACGAGACTTTGAACGCCATTTTCGTAGATGATCTCCGGTAAGATAAACATCGCTTGGCATGCAACGGTCTACTTGCAACTAATCGTATACCAGGTATGATTATACTGCAGATAATAGGGGCAAGAACAATAAGCGACTGGGGCAGTTTGTTGTTCGAATGCCCACTGCGTTCCACGAATTGTTGTCAGAGGAAATCGACGATGTCATCAAAGAATGGCGGAAGTGTATTCGACAAGGGGAGGGGCAGTGCGCGGCATGCTCTGGGCCAAGTTGCCTCGACCGCCATACCATAGAGATAGCGAAGAGGCTGATGGGGTACCGCACCACATCTATCTGGGGATCAGGGCGGGCAGAAAATGATAAGAAGGACCCAAATCTATCCTACAAGTACGAGGACGAGGACGAAGAACCGGAATACCCGGGACTAGTAGTGGAGGTGGGATGGTCTGAGAAAAGCGATGGTTTTAAGACCAAATGCAAATGGTATATCGAGCAAAGCAATGGTGAGACCCGGACTGTTATTGGCATCGACCTATACGACTTATATCAATGTTATCCCAAGTATAAAACGCGACCACTTGGGCCGGGTAAACTTGAAGCGAAGCAGGCTATCGACGAGGATGTTGCTAAGATGGCGGACAATGTGAAAAACACACAGGCCCTCGGAAAGATATTTGTTTGGCGTGCAGAGATCGATAGCTGCACACATCAAGCTAGAGCCGTCCTTGACGATGATTGCCCCAAAGTAAGAATTTTTCTTCTTCACATCTTTTCATGAAATCACTCTATTAACTAACGGTAGATATTCCGAGATGAGGATGGCAAAGCAGTCGGCGAAGTCGCATTCCGCCTATGCTTGGAAGATTTCATATCCGCGGAGGCTCTAGAGCAGATTGGGGTTTCACATAACCCAGTGTTGAAGGTTATGTCAAAAGATCTATGTGATCGCTTTGATAAGGCAACAAGAGTACAACTGCTAAGAGATAGAAAGCTGGAGGAAGTAAATGAAAAGAAGAAAATGGAAGAACAGAAAGAGGAGAGCGCCCGGGGGGTTGTCCCAGCATTCCGACCGCTTGAACAATGACAGAAACGGCCACTCCGACGCCGCCGACTCGGCGGAGCCTGAGATTTAGGAGGCGGATACTACGTTTAGATAACAGCTTGCAGTGATCGGGAGATTGATGTTGCCTCAATTTCTTATTTCAGTCGAAAGATGATACTTTATTCCCCAGTCATGTTGCTCCTTAAATCTTAGATCCAAGTATGAATGAATTGGTGAGAAGGATGAGATTGATGGTAGCATATCAAAGTCTATTGGCAACTACAATGGCGGGTAATAAATTCGAGATGTCCTGACACTTCTCTCTTACCGCAAACAGCAACTTCATTAAGCTGAGAATAAGAGTCGACTACCTTTTTGTCAATTGTGTAGTGTTAAAGAAGATGTCTGACTGCCGAAGCTATCGACAGGGCAATTGCAGAGTTAGATAAGATGCTAACTAGTGCACAGGTATTGAGCAGCTCAGTTGAAGTTCTTGACTTGGCAGGGCATAATCATGTTGGAAAGACCCTCAGTGGCCAGTTAACCAATTTAAAACTAGTTTTCTCTCAACAAAAAGGAGGTTTATAAACATTATAAAGAATATAAAATAATACTATCTGCGTAAAGCAAGACGAGGGGTTCGACGGTTCCGATTTTCTCAATTCGGCGCTCTGGTGGAGCCAAGGCAGGCTGGCAGGCTGGACGGAAGTGTTGTACCTCACCGTTTATAGGATCGTCAAATGAAACGTGCTAAAACTAGCCTCCACTGCCTGATCGGGCAGGTATGCTTTTTGTCTCTTGACTTCGTTTCACGGCTTGTTTGCTGGCGCCAGCTTGCCTTAATAAGTCGGTAATGAGTCCAATAATACCGAGAATACGCAGTTCGACTAAGCAATTTCTGACGTTAGAGTTTTGGTTTTCATCTTTCTCCACTCTTTATTTCTACATCGCGACACAGTCTCGACATTTTGCTAACCTATACCAAAATGGCTGATTACCTCAGCCCATCCTGCACATGATCACCCCTGGGGCTGAAGTTAAGTGCCGTAGATCTAGATCTCGTAATCCCGTAGTTTCTCTTACAACTAGGTACCTTTCTATCCTTGAACCAGATTATTCCCATCTGTATCGAATGCTAATGCCAAGCACAGTATATGCCAGCCAATTTCATTTTTTCAACGATTAATGCCTTTCGGGACTTCCGCATAGCGCGGCAGTCATCCGTCCTCAAAAATCATCGAAGAGACCACCGAAACAGGCAACTGACGATGCTGTACACGATGTTATTCCTGCGAGATGCGGCTCGGCAGTGGGGTCTTTTCCGCGATGCGAAGGTGCCTGCTACGGTACTGTAACCAAAGACTCAAGGGGGATGAAGATCGCCGCTAGCACATGCCTATAAAGGATTGATGACAGAGGCTTGGCGGCGTCCTACGCTGGCATGTATGTAGGTAGCTTGGCGTTGATTATATATAGATCTCAGCTTCGCCAGGTCTACATTCAATTTTTTGTTCACGATAAACGTAAACATATAAAGCTCGGATCTCACTTGCAGAACCCACTTGAATTCATTTTCTTGTTCGCTCTGTTCAACATTCTACTCAGCCGCCGAAATACGCCATGGCTCCTCGATCCGCCCTCCTCGCGCTTTCAGCTTTCGTGGGTGCCTCGTTTGCTAGGGACGTCCCGCAGAACGTCAGGGACTTATACAATAGCATCAAGAGCCAGGGACAGTGCTCCAACGTTCTTCAAGGCGGCTTCTACGCCTTAGAAGATGGTAGTAATGGTATGTAACCATTTCATAGAAATTATGATTCCATGCGTCCTTGTTCATCCGTCACCTCGGCACACGAATACGATAGCTTGGAGATAGGAATCACGGTGCTAACGAACTGCTTTTCTAGACTTCACCTACTGTGGTGACCGTCTAGGTAGCAACGGGATAATCTACGAGCAGGGGACAGGCGGGGCGCTATCTGACATGGATATCGACTGTGATGGCGTGCAGGGGTCGCCGGCGGATGACGGGCGATGCGGAAACTCGGGGGACACGCAGTCGGTCACGTCTTTCGCGGATACAGTGCGCGGGTACAATAAAGGCGTCAGGGACCTCGACGCTAACATCCATCCGTACGTTGTCTTCGGTAACGTCGGGTCCAACCCCGGCTACACCAACTTCAACCCTCAGGATCACGGCATCGAGCCGCTTAGTCTCATTGCTGTTGTTTGTGGGGACCAGCTGGTAAGTTTTCTTTTTCCATTCTTCTTGAAACCCTAATTTGTCCACAAGAGTGATACGATAATGGAAGATTTATCATACGCGTAACGTGGAAGTCATGGGCTTAAGGCTAGACTAACAGTTCACCCTAGATCTATGGTATATGGGGTGATGAGAACGGCGACGACGGTCCAAAAGCAGTGATCGGGGAGGCCTCGATCTCGCTGGCGACAGCTTGCTTCGGGAAGGGAATAACAGGCAACAATGGGCACGAGGAGACAGACGTGCTATACGTCGCGTTCCAGGGCCAAGACGCCGTGCCCGGCGCAAATGGCGCCAAGTGGGATGCGGCTAACTTTGAAGAGTTCGAGGCTAGTATTCAGAGCTTGGGTGACTCCCTTGTGAGCCAGCTTTGAACGAGTGCCATTGACTCCGATATAAGGTGACTGCGGTACAACTTACTTGGCCTAGAGCTGAGGTTTGTTAATGATGGACTTGTTATGAGATAATGAAGATGTGACAGTCTCCCCTTGCAAAAATGACGAACAGCGGCACGTGCCATATTAATAAATGGGAACAATACCGCCAGTGCGCAGAACTTGAACCACGTAACTTCGCAACGTGAATACCTGCGATGTCACAATGAATAGGCGGCTTCCATGGCTAATTCATCTGTAAGTCTAGTACAGGATGTCACTAGCTATAGACAGCATATTACAATGCGAGTGTCACGAGGCATAGGCACGGAACAAAGAGATAGCTGTATATAGCTAGGTGGTGTCTACGAAGGAGTTTAGAGTCCTTCGCGCAACAACAGATGTCTATTGCCTACCCCAAGTACGGAGTCCTTGACAGCGAGCCTGCAGGTTTTGCTGCTTGCTACTCCCAGAGATGCTCTTAGCTCCGACCGAAACTCCGATTTCAAGACTATCCTGCCCTCAGACCAGTTATTTTATGTCCACCTTGCCGCTTCGAGGTTTCGGCGTCGCCTACAAACAGTAATCGGACGCCTGTGGCATTATAATTATCATAACGGACAATCATCGTTGATCACACGAAGGTTTGGGTTCGTTCAAACTTCCCGATAAAATTGATATGTAAAACTTAGGTTTGCAGGCTGCTTTAAGGGGTTAGTAGTAAGGCCTGCTATGGTGTAATATTAACCCTAACGCTAATAGATGTCCCCAGCGGTGCAGTGGACGAAGGCCTCATCGAGGCCGTCGGAGAATTGCGTGATGCGGTATGGGTGTATATAAAAGGCGTAAGCCAGTCCAGGATCGAATAGCTAAGACGGTATTGAAAGAATACTGAAATGGCCCTGGTAACTTATTTACTTTTAAGGAGGCAGTCTGGCTATTACGCATATAGGATGAATAAATATCAAGAAATTCAATAGAGAACTATTTCGTGGAGTAGAAAGCACCTCAATTAAATAGGTTCTATAGGAAATCATCAAGAGTTTGTGTAAGCGGCCCCCAGTAATACCCCTTATTACGTTTAGTCAGTCGTAAATCATCTACACTACTTTAGTACGTATGGTTTTCGAGTGTGAAGAGGTCATCGCTTCTCAGACCTTGAATATAAGTTCTAACAAGATTTCTTCTAGATCTCAAATGATTTCCAGAGAGCGAACGGCTTGCTTCAATCTGATAAATCAAGCCTTCTTGACAAGCACGCCCTGAATCCGAGGCAGACAACTGAATGGATCTTCAGGCGCTTCAATATCGTCTGGGTTCTCCCACTCTCCACTGTCGAGAATGTCCCCTAAAACATTCCGAGTCATGCGGCATCCCAGAAATGTGCTCCAGGCAGGATTCAAGAGAGCTTTCTTCATGTCAGCCCGTCGGCACCGCTTCTTCAGTTACTCCATAAAGCATTTATGATCCGGTTCACCCAGAGAGGAGAGTTTGACAGAAACATACCTTGCTCCGCAATTGTCAAATGGTTTTTGCTCCATCCGTGTTCCCAGAAGATGAATTTGCCTCCAGGTTTCAGTAGCTTCCAAACTTCTTTCATCACGGCCTTTGGATCCTGTACCGCACATAAGACCTGGATACATAGCACGCTATCTAAACTCCCTTCTGTTATTCCTTCCTCTCTTAAAATATTGCTATCTTCAATTCCAGAGGCTATAAGCTTGTATTTCCCCCGCAGGCCATGTTTCTCTACCTTGGCATTTATCTCGTTTTTATATTGGGGATTAGGTTCGACACCATAAATATAACTAACAAGAGACGCGTCGAAACGATGAATCTGATTGCCTGATCCAGGACCTAATTCGACAACAACACCACTGGCGGCTTGTACGAGTGAGGGAACAATGGTCGTGTCCTCGAAAGCGATAAAACCGTTAGCTATGTAAAATGTCAGCACGTAGACGGTTCGAGGAGATATGCGGCATGTAAATTACAGGTTGTACAGAACAGCTTTGCTATAGCAGCATCTCGGATCTGGGGTAGGCGCGCAAGTGCTCCGAGACCGTCTTGACGAAACGCTTCTTTGAAAGCTTCCCAGTGCACTATAGGGGAGGATTAGTAGAGCTGTGAAAATAATTGGCGACGAAGACTTGCAGCAAATAGAAAACCAGATCATGCCACATGGGCGGAGGAACGCAGCAAGACGGCGACTTTGGGGCATGGTTATCTACTTGAGGCGATCGTAAGTGATGTTGAGCATTTAAGGGGAAAAGGGGAAAAGAGGAAAAGGGGGAAGAAGGAGGGTGCTCCGGCAAGATGGGGTATTGCACTGATTACAAACTTAGGTAAGCCGTAGTTTTTCATATTGTATATTACCAAGGAATCTGTGTGACAAGTACAAATCGCACGGGTTCAGCCAATCGGGCATGGTCGTCTAAGATTAATAATCGAGCCCTTCCGGTTAGGTGGGCCTCCTCAACGGCGTCCCATTTCTTTCGCACTCCAGCACCGCTACTGCTCTAGTCGGCATAGTCGGCGATGAAAGTGGAGTCCCGACGGGTAATCGACCGTGACAGCTTCTTTGGAGAATACTCGCTTGGGCGTTTGCAATGAATTTGTCCACTCAAAGATCCGAGTGTCTTTTCATTGATGCAAGTTATCGGGTCTTACACCTCCAGCATGTTCAGCTGAGAAATAAGTAGAATAAAGAATTTGAATGGTTCAAGTTTGCTCATAATAGCCACCTGGGTAGGCTTATACAAAGCTGTCTCCAAGATGTTCGAGCAATTTAGAGGTATGTATTGTTCCACTATTCAATCAGGCGATTCCTTCGTAGCTTTCTTGTGAATGATTGTTATTTGTTCTTTGAAATAATATTGTATTGATATGTGATTGATAGGAACTTTGATTCTGAATTCCTTATGACATGCTGCATGCTTTTAGCTGATCACCTCACCGTGAAAGGTGATCGCGTCATACATACTCCGCTTTTCTTGTAAGCTCATATTACAAATCCACCCCTCTGCCTCTTTCCTCCTTCTCTGTTTGACCAGAAGTGAATTTACACAACTGCAGACCAAACCATCAAGCCGTTAGGATGGGGTGGTATCCCACCTGTGCCTGACAAGAGACTTTGGGGAACTTCGTCCAACAACCGGAGTTGAAGCATGCGGGTGGTCAATTGCAGACTTGGCGGATAGGCGGCTGTTTATCATGCATGAACTATATAAGGGGGTGAAAGGGGGCTACATCGGAAGGCAATTATTACGGAACAGAACTGAAGCACTATATTACGACACAATCAAAAGATAAAACGTAGCCAAGTTGAGCGATGGCACGAAGGGTACGGATGTCTTGATTATGTATGAGTGAGGCCATCCCGCCTTACTCATGAAGCAGTCAATTAGCAACGTTGATATATTAACCATTTCAATGCAATCTGTATGTGATAGTGATATGCAACCACTGCTCTGTTCTATACCACCCGCACTCTATCTTATAGTTTCACTGGATACCTCTTTCTTAACCTCGTTCCGAAGACGATTACCAATATAGGAATCGGTATGAGGGCAACAGTAATGAACCCGAGCACAGAAGATCCCCAGCCAAGACCGAGCGATGAGAACAAAGGCGGTCCGGCGAGCGGGAGGAAGGCGGCGACGATACTCCGCAACACAGTGAACGCCGCGAGGCCAGAGGCGGAGTACAGAGGATACGCATCGATGATGTATGCTTGGGTTGGCAGATATACGCCAAGGATAGCAACTCCGAAAGGGATGAGGCTCAGGATGGGTGCGATCCAATGTACCTTGTAGTAGGTTGTCCAGCCGTACCAGAAAAATGTTACTGGGCAGAGACAGGCTATTTGTATTAGATGTCAGCACAGCCGACGACGTAAATTTCAAAATTAAATCTCAGAGAGTTGAGATCTTCAACTATAAGACAAAATGGGATTTAGCAAAGGATTATGAGATAGGGCTTTACCATAGTAAACGACGAGATACAATCGCATCTCAGGCTCGAAGATGCCCTTGTTTCGCTTAGTTAGGCGCAGAACTGTCCTGTCCGAAAGCAAGGAGAAGGTCCATATGCCTATGAGGTAGCCAAGCCCAAGCGCCAGGTAGATCAAGCCAGTGAGACTTGTCGGAAACCCATACTGGCCTTCAAATGTGGGAGGGATTGAGTTGAACATAAGGTACACTGATGTCACTGCGTTAATGAAACTTCAAGTCCTTGTAAAGCTCCGGGAGAAGGGGATAGCTATTCTTGCCGCATGTACTTACTTGCCCCATAGTTGAACGCTACGTTGATGGACATAAGAAAGATAACAGGCGCCAAAACGAGCATCTTCAATGGCCGTGTAAGCCCTAACAAAAGTAGCCTTGTCTGCGACAACTTCGGTGCACCAGGGGTATCGTAGCAGTTCACCAAATCATCTCTATTCAGCTCCCTACTCAGCCGCTGAACTTTTCGATCAATCAGCACCTTGTGACAAGTCTCAGGCAGATAGAACGCTAGTATAATCGTGACAAGCGTGGATGGGATGAAGACGATCCAGGGGTCCCAGCGCCAGCCAATCGATCCGACGATGAAAGCGCCAATAAGAGGTCCCAAAGTTGGACCTACAATAGGCCCAACACTCCACGCTGACAATGCCTTGGCACGCCCGATGAGCGGAAACAGATCTCCTATGATGGCACCTCCTAGCGTCATGCAGCCGGCACCTCCAACACCACATAGGAATCGAAAGACGATGAGGGCGTTGAGACTCGGGGCCAACGCGCAGCCGATATGCCACACGCAGAAGAACGCGTTCGCACTCGATAGGACGGTAGCACGCCCGTAGATCTCCGATAGCGGAGATAGAAAGACCGGGCCAACAGCATAGCCGAGCAAAAAGATACTGACGGGTAGTGATGCCTTCGTCGTGTCTGTGGTGTGGAAATCGGCACTAACAGCATTGATAGCCGGAGCCAGGATAGAGGACGAGAGAGGAGAGAACAGCGTGATGAGGCTGAGACACGTTACGACGATCCATTTACGACGATGATCGAAGTTCAGAGGCATGAACGGGTCGTCAGGGTCTTCCCACCCCACGACGCCGCGATCGAGGTCGGAGAGTGGGATCACGGTAGGCGCTATATCGTCATCTCTCCTCCCGCTTGCCTTACTCAGGATGCGTGATATCCTGCTGCGCTTACTTACACGACTTGTCGTCGTGTCTACCTTACGGATCTCGTCCTTAATCAAGATCTCATGTGAGCGTAGTCATCAATTGTGCATTGTTGAGGGCGCTCACCCCGGTCACATCTTCAACATCATCGTGACTCACTTCGCGGTCATCGTCGGACACCGAACGACGGTGTTTCTCATGAGGGTCATGTTCGGGCTCTGTCAACATGATGGCAAGCTGTGTTTATGTTGAAGTAGGAGATATTATACTAAAAGTCCAAGAGATGCTTGTTCACGTAAAATAAATTAGAAATTTATAGTCTGTATTAATAATGTAAAGCTTCAGGGCAGTGAAATGGATCTCTAATCTAGCTTAGTCTGGCCTGCAATAACCCGAGGCAAATCGGCAAAAAACCTTCTTTCGATTTTGGGTAGGATCATCGTAGATGGAGAATTAGCGAGGCGATATAGGAAAGGGATTGCAGTATTTTGACCACTCACTGCCTGAACATATTTCAATCCTTTTTTCTACACCGCCTCGGGGTAGCTCGAGATAAACACATCAGCAAAGTATGGCGACTAACCTAACCTCTTTGCTCATTGCGGGCCGTTAAGTACCAGGATTCGGAGTTGCGGAATAGCTGTTCAAGGCATATCCGGACTTATTCCCACTACTACCGCTAACGTGGTGTGGGTCATGCCGAAGGGCGCGGCAGTCATATGTGCCAATGTGGAGATGTCTACTAAATACACATCTTGGCTGGCGCTTATTAATTGGATGCTGGCATTGTATGTGTGTAGCATATGTTAACACTCAATGGGAAATTTAGAGAGTAAATAGGGGAAACGAGTATGTATTGTAAGATAAATTATTGATTATGCTTAATTTCGCTTTCTAAGCGAATACAAAGAGTCAAATCAGTTAGGAAGGTTAATATTGAACAACGTAATCTGTGATTATTTTAGCCCGGACCGAAATATGTCTACAGATGGCTCAAACTAGTCATGGACCAAACCACAGGCGATCCGATAGCTGGGCCAAGCCTCATTGAGGAATGCATAGGAGAAAAATGAGAAAGGTCGGGTCAGAGGTTGCTCAAAAGTAGTGCTCGTAGAAATTAAATGTCGAGTCGTTGTATTCCGTAGACCTGATTTACTCTCATCGAGTTTAAGTATGTATGTGAATTGCAAATTATTCTGCGGCTGTTATGGAGGAACTTTCGTTGAAGAATGATAGGAATTGCTAGATCAGCTAGAAATAAGGCTAGATTTTGACGATGAATAGGCTTAGATGCGTTCGCTAAAACAAGGGCACTTTATCCTAACAAAGATTTGGAGAGGGTAGGGCACGATCCTGTCATATTGGTGTCAATCCAACATCTTCAATGGTAATATACTGGCCTAGTTCGGCATTTGCAAGGGTGTGAGATCTCGATTTGTGGTCATATATGATTGGTTTGGCGATTCGCGAGATTGAACCTAACTGAGTGAGCATACGATTAATAAGTTAAATATCATTAGGATCACCTTCACATGACACATAGTGGCGGCATCCGCCACAATCCTAATGAAACCTCGTTATCAAGCTTTGATTGCGACTTATTAGTACTTGGATGGTGAAATACGAAGATAATATTAATTTTATCACGGATGTTGTGGCAGCCGAGAGGTTTAGAAGCCAGTCAGTCACCTTAAGGCTCGCGACAGTTCAAAAGTACCATCTTAAAAGCCATCCATGAAAAGAGGCATCAGTGGGATGCTGCCCCTAATTTATGTGGCCAAGGAGAAGAAGCAACCATTTGATCTCGCTAAGAGCAGTTCAAACTGATGAGATTAAGCCTTCTTACTGGGCCCCTTACCAAATGTACCGTTTGCGCGGTGCATGCCGCGTCACTACGTAGCGCATCCATTTTGTAGTTAGGATAAGGACAGCCATACTAACGACATGATTCATTTTCTCAAGGAGAGGCAGGCTGGCGAGGCAGGCTGGCGTGGCAGGCTGAGGATCCTAAACACTTATTCTAAAATAAGCAGCCATCACAAGCCACAATTTGAGGCGAGGAGAGAATCTCAAAGCACCTGTGTAGTTCTTTTTTTATTGGCCTGCGTTGCTGGCCTTGAAAAGTATTAAGTCAGATATTAAGATAAGTTGATTAGCAGGAAGGCTGACATGCATACTGGTATATTGGACACATTCCTCTTACGATCGGCCAATTCGGATCTCTTAAACATTCTCGTTTTCTTCTCTTTCCATTTCTCTCCTCTATATCCCCTACAAAGCTGGTAGCTCACACGTTATAGACTTTGCCTAATTTATCATACTATCTAAGCTAAGACACGATGTTAAAACTTTTGTTGATTGTTCTCACATTGCAATGTATCTTGCAAATATCCTCGTTTGCAACAGCTACGCAGCAGCAGTGTTATTACCCCAGAGGCGATTCGTCGAATGAGGATATTCCGTGTGGCGACGGTGTGAACCACAGTCACTGCTGCGGATTGGATTCCATATGCCTCTCTAATAAGCTTTGCCTTCACCCCACTGGCTCGTTCGAACTCTCGCGTGGTAGCTGCACAGACTCGACTTGGCAATCGCCAAACTGTCCTACCTACTGTACAAATGGTGCGTCAGTTTCTTGTAGAGTATGAACACAATTTAACTTATGAAGTATTGTAGTTAGCACCAATAGCGGAATCCCACTCACTATGTATAGTTTCGACCCACCCACGCTATCCAAATATTGCTGTGGTGCAGTTGCTCTGGAAAGCGGGAGCTCAGATTTGGGATGCACCATGAGTCTGCAACCGTTCACAGTTGAGCCGGGAGATATACTCTTTAACAGAGGGGTCCTGAGAAATTATATTCTGGCAGGATCTGAAAATACAAACTCAACTTGCCCATCCAACTGTACCTGCCCGATAAAAACGAGTTCCCATACTGTTCTTGCCCTAGGTGCCGGCCTCGGGATACCTCTCGGCATATTCTCAATTGGAACAATATCATGGGCACTGTGGAGACGATACCACAGACGAATTGAGGTAGGCAAAGCAAGATTCAAGCCAGTGGCTGCACAACCCGCTAAAAAGCCACAGCCATTAGAGCATGGAGACACGATTTTTCGACCTCAGGCTCCAGGCCGGATGACCGAGTTGAGACATGGGAGAGGACCTGCTGAATTAGACTCAATCGTCTTTAAACCCGTACCAAATCTGTAACACGAAATTGGAGGCTCGAGCACCTCGTGCTAGTCAACTCGTCAATCGCTAATATGAGGTCAACATATCAATTCTAATTACCAGGGGTATGTCTATTGATGTGCAATGGTACATACATTTAAACAAATTCTCAACAAGATTTGACTACGCTCGAGCCTGTACGGGAACTTGTTCCTGACAATCTCTCTTGTTTCTATATGAATAAGTCGTATTTGGCGGTGGCGACCTCGCGGACAGAGGGCTACTGGACATTATTCGTCTATTGAAATATGTGCTTTTAGATATGTATCTCATCTTGAGAATTTCCTTTATTAATATTTCTTTACATATCATGATGTTAAATAGTCGAGGCTTTCAATTATGGACTTCGGTGAACCGTCTGGCTGCTTCGTTCAAGATGTAAATTGCCAAGAAGAGGAAATATATTAATCCATACCTCAACCAAGATTTTCTGTCGCGGGTCCATCGACTCTGCTTTCCTGGGATGAATATCGAAAAATTGATAGTCGAAGACCTAGTGGTCTGCTTCGAGAAAATATGAATGGGTGACATTGGTAGACTGTGTCACACGGGCTAGATCGCGAGGGACAAGTTCCACTCGCACTTTAAGGCTATTGGCTGAATACAACCAACATACATATCCCTATATGTATGTTGGGCGCTAGTGCCTAACTTGAAGGCTTAAGGTACACTTAGAAGGCTTATATAATAAGAGGATACCTCCTTGTAATACTAGAGAATCTTCTTGTTTTAGATATATGAATTTTAAGTGTCATAGGGGTTGAAGCTATTCCAAGCTCTAAAAAACTTGCCCTTGTTACAGAATGTGGCAAGGTGAGCGAAGGCTCTATGAATTAACGAGAAAACTATAATTAAGAGCCGAGAGGGAAACAGGACGTAAATGATCAAAACTACCCACCCCGTGATAGTCACCAGAAGCGTGGTAAAAGCCGTTCAGGTTCTCGCGGATTAGTGTGTCGGCGATCATATAAAGGATGTGGACCAGTGCACTCTCCAGATCGGATCACCAGAAGTGTATTCAGCAGATCTAAAGGTTAAGTTATAGTTACAAATAAGAGAATTACAAGTAGGGTATTTATACTAGTGATCGCTTGCCTCACCGTTCAGATCCACTTATTCGTGACAATAAATGATCTCCGCAGCACCCCTCAGTGTCTCTCTTTCTTTTCTTTACTTCGTACAAATCGTTTGTTTTCCCCATCAGCCACCTTTTTTCCACACCTGCCTTGGGTTAATATAGAATACCGGTCGCCCAAGGCAATTCTCTTTCCGCGCGGAGCAAATTTCCCGCATCACAAAGCTCAACATGGCTATAGGGCTTATGATACTACGAATAGCCCCCCTCCTAGCCTCTACCGCGTGCGTAACGTATACTGGAGCAGAAGACTTATATCTGCGTCCCTTCGGTAACTTCCGACCAGATTTGAGAGCTGAGGCCAATCGCATCATTCCAGAGTACAAGGATCGCTGGTTTCCGCCATCGCTGGTAGTTATTTTGACCTTCTATCCTCTCGCCATCTGTACCGGTATCACAAATACTCTTGTCAAGGGTAACTTCAATATTCCGGGGAAAGGTGATCAGCAATTTGCCACTTATTTTTATCTCGCCGGAGCACTATTCAGTGCGCTTCATTTCGCTTTTGGTCCGCGAGACCTAGCTATCTTGAAGCGAATGAATGAGAAAGAGAAGGACAACGGTAAGGCTATGGCAGACTGGGTTCGCATGAACTTTGTCCGGGGTGTCGTTGCAGAGTTCCCCTCCTGGCTGTGTTTTTTTGTGGGGTTCGTTGCCGCTACAACAGGGTGGTAAATGGCGGAGGCAGAAAGGTTTGCCCTGTTGTCCTCCCGCCATTCTTTCTAAAGGTTGCTTGAGTCAATCGGAGCCTGCATATTACTGTTGACAAAGGGCCTAAGAACGGTGGGCCATTACCACATGGCCCGCCATTTCAATTCTGAAATCCAGGATCTGAAGAGAAGTCAGACCTTGATTTCTTATACAAAATTAATTTTCTCCACCCACTCCTTCTTGTACGTGTTACGGAGGTGCACTCTGCGATTCTATATAGGCAAATGCCACTGTAGCCACGAATCCGTACGGATCGCCAATACTATTAATTGCGGCGAAGGCCAACCCAACCATACGGCCACTTGCCGTAACTATACGCTTGTAACACTATAGTATATAATACTCTCAAATATAATGTTATGAATATAGTGTTGCAAATAGAGTGTTGCGAACAAGTCGTACAAGCGTAGTATTATAGTAAGCATAAGGCCTATATTAATTCTTTTAAGTTTTGCATAAATTGGAAATAGACCTTGATTTTTCTCATCATGTTAGATCCTGGATTCCAGAATTGAGATGGCGGGCGTGGTAATGGCCCTCCACAGGCGGGCCAACAAGCTTAAGCCAAGCTCCGGTATATCTTGTAATAAGAGACCGGAGTGTCTTAGTCACACGTGAGCCAGGCAACGTGATCGCTGACAGAGGGGTTTTGGAAGATTAAATCCTAGTTGGGTAAAATCAAAATTAGCTTGCCAACCAACCTGTAACTGCTCTATATAAACGAGCTCTAATACTGTTATTGCTGTATTCCCGGTTATAATATCGTCATGTGCACCGTGGGGCAAAATTATAGACGAAATGCGGTAGACAAAGCAAGATTCAAGCCAGTGGCTGCATTCACAGAAAGGCTACTGACATTAGAGCGTGAGACACGACACTTAACTTCAGGCTTCCAACCAAATCATTGAATTGAGACATGAGAGCTTGCTGAGTTTTACAAAAAAAAAGAAAAAAGAAAAAAAGAAAAAAGAAAAACTATGTGTAACCCCTTTACTATATACTATGAAATTAAAAGCTTGTCACCTCGTCTAACATTATACAGATATATAATACCGAAGAGGCGAAAAGCATCACTGCAACTATTATCCTGATTTTGGTCTATAGGATAATTTATTCTGTTCATCTTTCGCTTTCCTTCTGGCTTATGACAGGAGAAGTGCTCGTATTCAGCTAACTCAACATTTAAACCCCTATGAACAAAACATGTAAGTCTACACTAATAGCCTAAGGCTGAATAAATCCTTTTGCAGATGCCGATTTGATAGCATTGAAGTAGATGCTTGCCATCTTGTTATACCCCACATCGTTGGGATGGGTACCATCTGCCAAGTCTCCTACCTGAGGGCCATCAGGTCCGTGCACCTCCGCGAGGACAACCCTCTTACCCTGGCCTATCAAGGTCGACGCCAGGTTACGGATCTGAACATTTACGTCTTGGACTCGTTGGTCAGTAGGTCCCTCGGCGTTCACAGTTAAAGTCGAAAAGATGATAGTAACGTCGGGTTCTACCTGGAATAACTGGGTGATAAGATTGTTCAAGCGGCCGCCGGCATTATCGATATCGAAACTCTGGAGGCAGTCATTCGTGCCTGCGTTGAGGACGATGAGGTTTGGTTTATAAACTGGTACGTCTGTTCTGGCCTCGCCAGCGATGTCATCGATCTTATAGCCATTAAACCCATCATTGTCAGGGTCCTTCATGTTGCCAGCCTGTTGACTGCCGACCATATCCACACTGTACCCAACACCCTGGAGATCGTTAAAAAGATCCTCTCGGTACCCATTATTGTCACTTGATAGATAGCCTCTAGTGATAGAGTCACCTAGGGGCATGAGTCGCAAGGGAACTAGTTCGGCTGTTGACGTGTAAATAAAAGAAACTTTGGCTTGTCTGTGTAAGATCTACTTACCAGTTATGGCCCTTATAGGCACAAAAAGCAGTAAAAAGTGAGTAAGATATGAAGATATAGCCATAGTATATATCTATCTTCAGTTTTGGGTCGAGTTATTGAGGATTGGTGTCACAGCTACAACGCAGAATACGCAGCTGACGCTGAGGACCAAGAACGATAGTGCACGAAACTTGATTGACTTAAATATTATAGTGAGATGAGAAGACTTTATATATACGAACAAGATGCCCTACGCTATATTAGGCCCCGTGCACTGCACATGATACACCTCCTTAGCCCTATTTAAAAAATCATCAAGTGGATATCCTCCCAGTCGAGAACTTAGCCCGTAATAAGTAAATGATGATAAATATAAGCACCCTTTAAGCATATATCGGACGACCGGATCGCATGCAGTATTAGTTAATCGTGAGGCGCTAACACATTCTGTTGACAGCCTACAGAGAATATGGCGCCGGAGATTTGCAAGGAAGCGGTACTTGACTTGGTACTCCGCATGACCGTGGCTGACGAGAGCGCACCTTGATGTCTATTCTTTTGCATACTACGCTACAGTGGAGGGGGAACTTCGGCTTTCATGTTACAACGTTAAGCATAATTGCCTTCCCGATTCGTGGCGAGGCAGTCAGAAAGGTGCGGGGGAAGATGTCTAGCACATCAAGGAACTCCTGCAGGTGACGTAGGCTTGCCCAACCTGCCTAAAATAGCGACTTGCCTCGCTGTAGCGCGTAAGCTAGAAATTGATGCAGTGGCAATTCTAAAATCTGATTAGTCATTTACAGCGTTCTGCAAATATCTTAAAAGGTACCTAAAGGATAAGCAGTGCAAGTTGTAGCTTAGGCCTGCAGCACAGCTGCACACATTTTCTCCAAAGATTCATTTACTATGACAAGTAATAATAAATATGAGCCAACAAAACCCCGAGCTTACTTCCTAGTTCTCTTGTGTTATGTATGCTGTAATGCGGCCAATTTACAGATCATTGTGAGATTAATCGTTTGCTCGACTTGCTAGTATACTTAACTGACTTCTTATGCTTGCTGTTTTCTCCCATCTGCCGCTATTTTATGTCTTTGTTGCAGGATACCTGACCCTGAGTCTAACCCCGACAGTCATAATGATGTCCAGCCGGATCAGATATATGAGTCCCCCACTAGTAAGACAACTCCAAGAGGAACTAGAACAAAAAAAGGAGTAACCATCTTTTCCCCCAGATACGATTTCCGCGCAGATAATATCTGCCTTCGATGAATACCAACCATTGAGGACGATATTCACTCCCGACCCGTCATGCTCGAGCTTTTATGTTGATATTTGCACGACTAATAATCCCTATTGCTTTGCTACAGCCTTCCCGGCAGTTGGTTGCTTGGACGGAGCCTCGCAAAGAACCACTAGAAGCTCTCTAGCATGCTACCCTAGTTCTGTCCCCGGACATTGTTCCGGCATTTCCACCTATTCTCCAGGGTACTTCTGTCCCATGGGGATGACTACAGTAGACAGTGTTTCCGTTCTAAGTGGTGCTTGGTGTTGTTTAAGGTAAGGGAAACCTTTATCTCCACGCATTGCAGCACTGAAGTAAGGAGTGCAGTGGTTTCACTTGGTCGGACAGACGTTGCGAAAAGACTACATTTCAGGCGACATTGTTATCTACCAAGTTCGATGACTGCACGAGCGAAATATCAATGACTGTTACCAGACAATTAGACGGGACTGGTGCAATTATACTGCTTGCGTCGCCAATACCTTTGATTGGGCAACAGTTTCCTAGAGCATCTTTTACCTCTAACAAGTCTATATCTAAAACAAAGACGATAATATACACTGCTGGGTCTACTGGCTCATTAATCCCCAAACCCGAAGGCGCACCAAGAAATCGACGCCCTCTATCTAAGAGAGCCGTAATCGGAATGATCGTAAGCATCATTCTTGGAGCTGTCGCTCTTTTATTATTGGCATTCTTTTGCGTCCGGAGGCGTAGAAAGGCAATAGCAGCGAAGAGCGTCTTATCTGAGCCAGCAGTCGAGGTGGAACCCGACAAGTATACGGGCAAGCCTGAATTGGAAGGGAGCAAAGCCTACGTTTACACCGTCAAACCAGAACTTGACGCTGCAGCGATTCGCGCTGAACTCGAGGGCGACAATGGGGAAACTCATGGCGATGGCATATATATACTGAAACCGGAACTCGAAGGGACTGTTGGCTCCGAGAGAAATAGGGGTGCTTACGTTAGGAAGAAATCGGAATTGGTGGCGGCGACGACACCATGTACTTCAATCACGCAGCGCGATCTTGCTGAGTCGGAAGCTATAACTCCAAGCGCAGAAGGTGGTCTGGCAAGCAAGGGCTTGCCTTGAAGGACTTGGGGGGATATCCGAGTTGTAAAAATGCACTAGGGCATCACGGAGGCCATATAAGTCCAGTTCACCTTTTCAACTAGGCGGCGACTGCGGGGCTTCCGTTTTGCTTCTCGCTTTCGCTCGTCTTGTCCATCTCGCTCCGTATCGCCTGTTCTTTCAACGAGGCATTTACAGGTAGCCGAATAGCTGCAGGCTGCCGCTTGCATAATTATTTGCATGATTTTGATGCCGTGAACGGGTAGTTCTCAGATATGTAATGCAGTTCTAGACTCATGGGTCTATGTGACGGCCGGCATCATCACGAGACTAGTTGATATTTTTTGTTTGCGAACTTCTATTACACCACATCGCAGCATTTGAATTATCAGCCCTTAAGAGAAGGGAGTAAGAGAGTTTGGCTTTCTCCATGATTCGGGCCCGAGACCTACTCAGGCGCTCAGTCAAAGGAACTAGAGTTCACGTAAGAGAGGATATAGGGGCTAGAATTTAGCTAGTAGTTGACTAGCTGGAACACTACTTTAATGCCTTAATATTTTATTTTCTTTCTCTCAATTATGTTATCACCTCAGATCGCTAATCTTCATTCGTTCGAACTTATAATACCATAAAGTTCTCTTCTCTGCCTATTTCCACCTTATCAAGGAACTCTGATGGTCTTGAATGCTTGACTATGTGCTATAATATTATTTTGGGAATAGCCTCTCAGGCTTCATTAAAAAGGACATGATAAGAGTGAGACCGCCGGCTGTGAGAGAGATTATGTACGAGTTTGACATAGCTTTCACGATTACATGCAACGCACGTTCTTGTTGTTCAGGGGTAAACGAAGGCACTCCACCGCTCGAAGCGACCGAGATGGCCTTCAGGATGACACTTCGGGGGACATCCGGGGCAATCTCTTGCAACCCACTCGCGGCCTTATTAAGGAACACCGCGTTCGAAACCACCAGTGCGACTCCGGGTCCGGCGAGCTGTGCAAGGGTGCAAAATCCAACGGCGACGGGAGCTAGAGAACGTTCGACCTTGTGTTGTATGACGGTGAATGAAAGTTGGATGAAAGCACCGCTGCCGGCTCCAATAAGTATTGAATAGCCCCAGATGCGTGCATCTGATGTATGTTCATCGACAGTGTATAGTAGCGCGCTTCCGATGATACAGAACACGCCAGCAAAAACATACCATGGCATGTAGTAAGGCTTCTTGCCCATGACTGCGCCATTCAGAAGTGCTAGTGCAACGTTAAATGCTATAAACGGTAGTAGATTTACACCCGCTTGTAGTGCGTCGTCGGATCGTACGAATTGGTAGTATAGTGGAATGAAATAGACAGGGACAAATATGCTTGTAGATGCTGCAGCTGTCGCGAGGAACATTAAGATCATAGTCTTGGATCGTAGGAACTCAAGCGGGAAAATCCGTTTGTTGGGCGACGTGGTAACGCAGAAGATTTGTTGGGCGAAGAAAATGAAGAATAGGGAACCGGAGACGACAAATAGCGCGATGCTCGCGCCGCTACCCCATGCCCAGATTGTCCCTCCGAAAGCAATGGCGATGAAACCTGTCGCGAAGAAACCGGATAAAAGAATACTTCCAAGGTAGTCGATAGAGCGAAGCGTTGGCCAGAACTTGTGATCCCCTAAGGGTTTGGATGAGGGTAGTAGGAAGAGGTACACGGGGGCACAAACGCCGCCGATGACAAGGTTGAGGTAGAAAGACTTATCGTAATTAGTCTACATAAGCGCGACCATCAGGGAGATGACCGCAACGACTTACCCATCGCCAGGTTGCGGAACTGTTGGTGAAGCTACCACCTATAATTGGACCTAGAATAGTGCCAAGGCCCCATGCTAGACCGGTGAAGCCGAGGTATACCGGCCGCTCTTGTTCAGTCGTCTGTACGGACAGCAACACCAAGACCCCCGTGTACATGCCTGCGCCGCCGAGACCACATATGGTGCGACCAACAATAAGGGCATCCATATTCGGCGCGGCGCCACAGACAGCGGACCCGACTTCGAATATCAGCACGCATATGATGTACATGGGCTTAGCATCAAAGTATGCATAATATTGTCCCCTGTTAGATATGATGAGCATCACGATAGACGAGACACGAGACATATGAGAGATGACAAAGTCACCTAACTAGACGGGACGCACCACAGCAGGTTTGTGCTTGAGGCACCCAGGAGGAATGCTACAGGAAGCCATGTGAGCTTGTCTACAGACTGGAAGTCTCTGACGACAGCTGGTTGAATGTCAGCGACAATGGTGTTGTCGAGCGCGAAGAGGAAAGCCGAAGAAAGGATCGAAATAACGATAAGTATCCAAGATAGGCCTGTGGCCTTTCGCGGGCTAACGGGCGTTTCCTCAGTGGTTGATTTCTCTTTGTCCGATGCTTGGTTTTCTATTATGTCGGGAGGCGCCATTTCAGAATGACTACTTGTCGTCGTCATCTTGACGCTACCTGTTAAGATGATAGAAAGAAGACGTGGTAGGTAGATGTCAAAAACCTTGTACCTGAGATGCGAAATAGATACCCTTTTGCGGAGGGAATCTGACTACCCGACTTAACCTATTTTTACAGAAATCTCCTTTGTCGTGCGTGCGCCTTGTGTGACAGTGTGTATTACCGAAATGCCCTCTCAAAAGACATGTAAGATTGATCGGCGAAGACTGTGTGCCTTGAATATCTTACTCGCGCGTCGTTTGAGAGTCATTCGATCACCGACTCTCCCTATCCATCTATTTCGGTGAACTCGCAGCATTTGACTAATTCTATGTAGTCGTGTCATCGACGAGCAAGCATTCGAAAGTGGAGTAGTCGATACCCTATACAAATTAAGCTGCAACATTGTTAACACCTCACAAGACGAACGCATCCTTCAATGGCAGGCTGGCAGTTGGATCTGGTGTGGTATTGCAGATGAACAAAAACAGCCAGAATAAAGCTTCAATGTGACAACACCACGGGGATGTGTGATAGTGGAATTAGTGGAACCATATATGCAATTATACCCTCCTATCAGAGACGTCTCGGCAAGTACCCGGGCTGGGTAAGGCGTTCAGGACCCGCTATATAGGGTAGTACTCGCAAAATCAAGTGCATGTTCCGTAGTTCTAGACTAAAAGGACTCATGCATGCAGGGCCCTCGGCAAAGACGGGCGGACATCGGGAATCCCGACAGCGACTTGTTACTTGTTGGCTATTCCGTCATGCAATTGTGTGGTAGATTTGATGCTCACCTGCCTAACTAGCTCTAGTTAAACTTACCCACCTGCAGCTTCAGCCGCATTAATACATATTATAGATACATTCAGTCAGACGACTGCCGTGACATAACAACCATCTCACCTGCAATTGGCTGTTCTGAGGTTCGGGAAGTTCATGTCTGGAACTTTTATTTTTGGCTCTCAGATGGTGGCTCTTCAAGGGTAACTACGTAACCTAGCAGTACCGGGTATCATACAAGTCTGTCTACACAGCTCCAACAGGAAGGACGAATATTGATTTAGTGAGTAACCAGAGATTTCTTAATTCCAAGAATAAATGGTTGCGTAACTGATAAATGTGTAGCGAACGAGAAGAATAGCTTGACAGATAACAAATAACGAGACGACAGGTATGATCCTACCGTTCGCTCCCCAAAGCACACAAAAGTCACTTTAACATGTATTGTCTATCCCCGGCCTCATAAAATCCTTCAACTCCCCAGACACGCCACCATCTCGGTATCTAGTGTATGCTTATTCATCCTCGGCAAACCAGGCGTAGGCAATGGCGTCGTCGTCATCACTGCCAGACGCACCTTGGGTTTCAACCTTAGCTTCTCGTGCCACGGCTGCAGCTAGTGTTAGTGAGAGTCCTGCTACTGAAATTCACGTGTATATAACATGCCATCCTGAGAAGCGGTACGTGGGACTGCAGCACCAAGTGCTGATGACGCAAAGACGGCGATGAGAAATGTAGCGAATTGCATATTGTCGATGATTTGAGAAACAGTAGCAGTGGTGCTGAGTTTGGCGTGAATATGGATAGAAAGTTGTTGATGGAATTCCAATTTTTGCGCAACTTGAAGTCCCGGTTGAGCGTCTTATGCCAACACGGAAGGCTAACCCCTTTATAAACCTCCAGCTAGGGCGTGGCTACATAAGAGCTAGGACCAAGTCTAAGTACTCATGCCAAAGAATTTGGTATCTCACTCGAGGGAGGATTCTCATATACTGTGATAGTCACATCGTGGATCAATAAATACGGCGCGTATGCAGAGAAAGTTGTGTTTCACAAATCCGCCCGACGTAGCATTTTGAGTTCTTGTGTCAGATCATATGTAGCTGAAGGGGATGAGGTGTAAGACATCGGCGTTGCACATCGTAGCCCACCTGGGTCTGCCACCCTTTTTGGCTGGGGATGCCACCAATTTCCCATTTATATGGCCAACCTACGCCACTTCAGCCGTTTACAGTTAAATTTAAAGCAAGGGCTAGGTATACCTTTACGTGACTTTAACGCTTGAACATCTAGCTGCTTGTATGTAATAACTTCTAATAAATTAACAGCATTGTTTCTTTACTATAATTACATGTTACCTAGTAGCCCAAAAGCTGGACGAGCACTTAATTATACGCTTGAATTTTAAATTTACACGTTTTTTACATCAGCTTTCTACGTTGTAGATGCTATGGAATACAGGTCACTTAGGAAAGCACTTGCGAAGGCGTTTGGGCTGAGTGCTCCGGCTGCTTGTATGTATATTATCTGTACAGGTGGGAAATTGGTGGCATCCCCAGCCAAAAAGGGTGGCAGACCCAGGTGGGCTAGCACATCGTGTTGGTTTTTGGACGGTGGCTTGCTTGTGCAGGGTACAGCAACCGCATTCGGCAGGCATTAAGCCCCCACTAGTCTACGGTGGCCGAGATGCGTGTACGTAGCAAAAGGGTTATAATAACGGAATTATAGTGAAGATTACGTGTGAAGCGCCACGGGCCGTTTGGCTGCTGACGTTGTCTGTCATTATGGTGCCGGGGGGGATCGAACTACCCGGCAGTATTCTTAGTCCTAGAGTTTGTTGGTGGGTCCCGTTTGACAGCGCCTCGTAGGCGACTAACTCGTTGGCATCTATAGCCCCCTTCTTTGCTATCAATCATTATTCTGCGCCGTTTATCCCAGCGCCGAGTGGATGCCCATGTCCCGAGAATCAAAAACCTCGGTGCAAGTGATTATATTCGGATTCTTTCAGCTTCTATCATGGAGTCTCCTGTCGGGCGTCGTATGCCCACGGACTTCGAGCAGGAGCTTCTTCTTGGTCCGGATGACAGATTAGATGAAGCCGCTCAGTCACTGAAGCCAGCTCGTCTATCTACAGAGAAAAGCTTTTCTCAGCGCTGGAGGAAAGTGCTCTTTGAAATTAGCATAGTAGTCAACATAATTTTCTTGGCTGTCAACCTCTGTCTATTTATCGGGCTATTGAGGAGATCGTATAAATCATCGTCTTTTAATTCCTCTTTGTATTGTAAGTGAAACTCGAATGTATTGATAGGAAACTCTAATTCCGCATTATAGCACCAGCCAGTGGAGCAGTGGTATTTGAAAACCGGCCTGTGGATGGACTTGCTGAAGGAAGCATTTATGCTGGTTATCCCAATCCTCAGTCCGACGCGGCTTGGAATGCACTCATGGAAGGTTGTATAGCACAATATCTGTGATATTCTACTTGTCTGATTATCGGTTTAGGTATCAATCTAAAAGTCCTTCCTGAAGAAATGTCCCAGTTAGATCAGGTTTCATTAGAATTGAAGGATGGCACTGGCTATCTGGGGACATTAGGAGTCTATCACGAACTTCATTGTATAGTAAGTCTCTGATCTTTCCATCTTAACGGTATCCGTATAACCGGATCTAATCGATTTTAGAAACGGATTCGGAGATGGATTTATCGAGACTATTACTATCCGAACGCAACTGACGACGAATACAACGAACGCATGACACACGCTGGTAAGATCATATCCAAGCCACTGTCGAGGCTCGCTAATTGACGAATTGATAGAGCATTGTCTTGAATTCATTCGTCAGGCTGCCATGTGTCACGGCGATATCACTGTTACATCATTCAAATGGCTTCACGATAAAGATGGGCAAGTAATTGAACCGACGACAAAGGAGGGCGCCTTACATCAATGCGTTAAGTGGGATGCGCTATCTGGATGGGCAAAGTCACGACGAGTTGACTTATTTGATCCTAATCTGCTTGTTCCAGAAAACGCGAAAGGCCAATAGATAGCACCCTGCAGAGAGTCTAAAAGATTGATTTCATAGCTAGAAGATACCCTACTTCATCCGAAAATCTATATAAAATAGTTCATATGATATATCTTAGTGATATATACACAACCTATACACAACAGGTTGATCCTTGTCCACTCCAAATGAACGCTATTCAATTTACCTAGTCTAAAGGTGAGTTGGATCGTTCTACACTTCGCGGGCTTCTGGATGGCTACAGATACTTGTAATTGAATAGGGGATGTTTTGAGGAAAAGGGCTAAAAGGTTGTAAGCTTCTAGGAATTATGAGTGATCCGTTTGGTTATGAGTTCTCCATTTGTCTGCCCAGCCCATTAACTGAACGATATCCCGACATTTTCTTGGGAATCCAAAACCAGTGACTCCGCCCAAGTCTTCGTCAATAGGCTCAAGGTTAGTATCGGCATTGCACATGATAGATTGCCTCAAATAGTCAATGCAATGGCGGATGTGGCCTGGTTCAGCCTTTTTGCCCGGTTCTTTGCCATCTCGAGCTGCCCAATAACCATGACGGATAGCGTCCTGATTACTATTAGTGAGTGTTTTCGTCGTAACGGAGCCTGAGTGTCTCACCAAGCAGTGTAGTTGATGGTATACGGCAAGGCCATGGGGTATAGGAGATATGACCGGATGTTGAATGAATCCACGACCACCTAGCAGGGGCATATTAGTAAGGCAACAGTTCGAAAAGAAGCGTTCAGCACTCACGCGGAAACACTAGGTCCCAGTACTTCTGTGAGACGTTGCCTGGTCTCATCCCAAACTGGTGGCGATAGTGAAAAGTATGATCGATGCGCCCAGGTGGAGCTATCAACGTAGGGTTAGCTAGTGAAATATAGGAAAAAGTAGTCGCCATACAAAACCAGTCTGATTCCATGGATCGTCTTTCAATATGCCTCCCTAGGAAAAAAGATGATATACTCAAGCAAACTGCTAAAGCAGCAGCTAAAAGTGAGAGGATAGTCAGCCGCCGAATTGAGGGCCATTGTTTCTGTTGAGTCCGTGATGACGGAACTATAGAGATATCGGCTTGACTATCAGCTGCTTCGTCTTCACGGCAACCGTAAAGTGGTTCGTATGCAATATTGGGGTTCATTGTTTCTAAAACAGGGCTGGGGCGTCTTGCTGTCTTCATAATCCGGAAAGAAGAAGTGCTGAAGTTGCAAAGCGAAAGTTACTTTAGATTTGGCTATTATTATTTCATTTTTATCATGTGAAGTATCTCACTGGCGCGACAAAAAAAGGTTTCAGGCCGATCGTAGGTTACAAACCTGTTTTCAATCTCTCGCCTACCTATTTGACCGACGTAAGCGAACTCCTACCACCCATAATGGGCCGACATAACGAACGTGTTACATTGGTTAGTGAATTATAGAACGTGAGAATCATTGAAACATGTAAGCGACCTGCTATCTTTCCGAGCTTCTTCTAGGTCGCAGATTACGAGACTGCTTAGAATGTTACATTTTCGGCGGTGGCTTAAACATATAAGATCCTTCTAATTCCGCGGGGTTATTTGCCGGTTCAGCGCCTGCAATGCCTGCAGTATCTCGCAGCTAACAAGGGTCGCTTGGATCAAACGCTGATGTGTGGCTAATCCCTGAATGGTCAGGGTAACAATGGGCAGACTGCTTGTTGGACTGTGAGATTACACCCTTGCACCTTCGCAGACTGACAAGAAATGGTTCGACGGATAGCAGATCAAATAGGCACTTCAAGCCATAGGACAACCAGACGAACTTGTTTCCATTTGATTCTGTGAAAATCGCTATATTCGCTATCCTTCCGGTAGGCTTGTCTCATAGGACTTGTCCACGCTTTATCTTATTGGTATTCTACGTCTTTTGATCAGTACGGCTGTGCACGTAATGTCAATGTCAAGATGACTTTATCCCTAGGCACAAACATTATCGTAATATCGGTAGTATTTGCTGCCTTACCTATTCTTGCCGTCCTCTCCAGATTCTGGGCACGATCTATCACAAAATCCGGATTGTCTTTGGATGACTATTTCATCCTTCCAGGACTGGTAAGTCGGAGATTGCGCATTTCCGTCAGATATCTGCTAATGATATCAGTTATTCAGTGTCGCGATAAGTGTTAACACCATCGTCGGTTGGTTAAATAATGCCTCAATCGGTATCCGATCTGCTGACTGATCAATATTTTAGCCGTCACCCTAGGAGGCCTTGGTAGTCACATACGCTTGGACGCGGAAGGCAACATTGTTATCGACGACCGTCTCACTGTCTTTCTACAGGTGAATAACAAGCTCTGCCATCGATCTTTTTCCAAGGTCTAACGAAGTGCTTGTAGACGGAGTTTGCCACTCAGTTACTATCAGTCCTGTCACTGGTTTTCACTAAGCTTTCTATCGTCCTATTTTACCGCCGAGTATTCAGAGGAAACGTATTCTCTATCACCAGTTTGATTCTACTCATTATCATAACCTGCTGGGGAATCTCATTCTTTTTCGCGACCCTTCTGGAATGTATCCCTACTTCAGAAGCGTGGAAATCACTGTACGGCACACCGCAACATGATGCGCACTGCTACCAGTACCTCCCTATGTTCATTGCCACCGCTATCTCGAATTTCATTATAGACATCGGCATCTTGTCGGTTCCAATACCCATAGTATGGAAGTTAAAGATATCCATCAAACAGAAAATAGCCATTAGTGGCATTTTCTTACTGGGTGCCTTGTAAGTCAAGATTGACTGGGCTTGAAGAAAAAGGATACCGTTGGACTAAAGGCGTTTGGAGAAGCCTTAGCTAACTAAGTGATAGTGTGGTGGGCATCAGCATTGCCAGAATCTATTTCTTCTATCAATCCTCCGACAGTTACGCGAACGCGCTGGACATTACTGGTTCGCTTTATTACCCCCGCCCCCGTACACGAGGTGATAAGACCGACTGACATATTTTAGTAAATATTGCACCTACGCTCTATTGGACGGAATTAGAGGCGAGCATCGCTGTGATTAGCGCTTGCTTGCCAACACTGCGACCACTTTTCGCTCATCTTTCCCCAGAGGCGATTCTACGTGATTTTGCGAGCAAGTTCTCTTTACGCAGCGGAACCAAGTCATCCTTTGACCGTCTACCTCACAGCATAACTGATCTGGATCAGGCATCAATTAACGCCAGTAGGTCATCAGACGTGAAACTCGTAAACCGATGCGAGGCGGTTCAATTGCAGAGCATGGACAAACCTACATCTGCACACCCAGATCAAGCTGGCATTCTTGTACAAAAGTCTATTCATCAGTCTGAGAACAACCGGCGTGTTTGAGATTCTGGCATATTGAACCTGTGTGCCGATTATGAGCGACGAGGTTTATGATGGGAAGATCTGTGTACTTAGTAACGAAGGATGTAGTTGTGACTTTTCCGCGGAACTCGTTTATAGGGAATTGGCTGGATTACACACCCCTTGCTTACGATTCAATGTTCCTCTAAAACCTGTCAGATCGTTACTGAAAACTTCTGAATTTCGAATTGCTCACTTGAATTACCTACGAGGTTACAAAGTAGTAACAGAAATCTGGTTTTATGGTGCATCTACTTGATGAAGTCCTTGGAAGGGTAGAACCTGGTGGCCAAACACATCACTTGATGTGCATCGATACACAGCTGAACCAGATTTTTGCATCATGATTACAGTAGCCTAATCAGCAAGGTAGCCTGCCTGACACAATTCTTACCCCACCATTCAGCTAGCTTTGTTGCCGTTAGGCCGTACTTTCACGGTCGGAATAGTTGTGCACACGTCAGCTCAGCATCTTTGGTACTTGAGTAGGTAACTCAAATCCAAACAATACCTATAGAACAGCTATTTATGAGTAAGTAAGCGTGGGGGGGGAATCAAGAAAGATGAATGCAGAAGGAGGTCCGCCGCCAGCCACAACTCAACAAGCAGCGGAAAGATCATGTCCCGGAGCCCTTTCGCGTGATAGTGGCCTGCAAGTTCACCAAGAAGGAATTCTCAGATCGGAATAAAAAGAAAAATATAATATGCTACGACAACGTCGCAGCCAATACAACCCCTCGACATAGTGACCCACCCCGCACCCCTCCATACTCCGAGAGGTATAAAGAGTTGTAAGTCGACAACAATTAGGTAGATACTTACTCTGAGTATGTCGCAAGGCTTAAAAACTACCCTATTGAAGTACCTATGACGCGGCGCTGATGTGTGCATCGCCTGACTGCCTAAATCAAGGGTGGACTTGCATTGCAGTTGTATGTAGGAAAGCATCCTTTAGCTAGGGGTTCGGCGGCAGCCGAGGTCGTTAGCTGCAGCCGCCATGCAACAAAAGCCCGACGTTGTATCAAAGGGATCATGTATTAGAGCCATTGATGTTTGTCGTGTTTCTTTCGAGGGAGTCATAGAAGATTTGGAATCCGGCGCGCACTTCTCTAACGCCGTGCTTATGCGTTGAGGCCTGTAATGGTGTTACAAGAATACCGGCAATCGGTGGTGTGGGTATTGTGGTATTGTATTCTTCGCTCAGTATATGTATCGTATTGGTTGACTGCACTGCGACTCACTGTGTACAGGTGATTACTTATAGTATTCATGCTGTGTGACAATGAGCATCTATCCCGAGTATTACCGTAGCAAACGAACGCGGGGAGGCCTAACAAGGAAAGGGCTTCAATTGGGGGCTGAAACGCGTTTAAAGTACCCCTCGCAAGAGCTCTCAGTCCATCCCTGAATACTCTTGAGAAATTTGTCAACTATTACAAACGTGATTCCAGCTCATTGTCTACTTTCATTACTTCAAAGCCTCCGATTACGTCGAAAAGATTCCTGACACATACCCTGACACATACTCCAGCATACAACTTCATATCAGTGAATTTGACCTGCACGGGGTATCCCGCACTTTGTGATTATGGCTACCTCTCAGATTGTCGAACTAGCAAACAGGATTGCGAGCAACACGGCTAAGGTCAACGACTATCTACTAAGCCACAACCTACCTACACCCTCTTTCGACGTGGATGGTCCTCGTGACACCTTGATTCTCAAAGATGAACTCGACATAGAAGCAGCAAGGGTCGCCATTGTCGACGATACGTTAAAGCTGCGACGGTTGGTTCTTGGGCCACGAGAGTACCTCATGAGTTACACGGTCAGTTCAAAAAGCTCAGAATAGAGCAAGCGGTCTAATTAAGTTATTCTATAGCACGACGAGCTTATTAGTCAACAAGCCATCACCCGTTATCGCATTGCTCATTCATTCCCTGTCGGCCAGGAAGCTTCTTTCGCCGACATCGCTAAGACGACCGGCCTTGACCAGGGTCTTGTTCGTCGATTCATTCGACATGCCATTGTAAAAGATATCTTCTCTGAGCCCCGCCCCGGTGTTGTTGTTCATAATGCGGTATCGCGGCTGTTAGCTGAGGACCAAGTCATTCACGACTGGGTTGGCGCTAGCACCGATGACTTATGGCAAGCGGCCGCCCAAACTTGCAATGCTTTGGACAAGTGGTCTGGATCCCAGGAACCCAACGAAACTGTCAGTAGACTTAGGATAACATTCAAGAATTGGTAATGCTTACTCTCTCTAGGGATTCTCTTTAGCAAACGAAACCGATAAGTCAATTTACGTAGAGTTTTCCAAGTTTCCGGAACGCGCTCGCAGGTTCGGCAACGCGATGAGATCATTCACTGAAGGCACTGGCTTCGAGTTGGATCACATTGTAAACAATTTTCCATGGGGCGACATCAAGGACGGTACAATCGTAGATGTAGGTTGACCAACGTCCCCTTTCCTATTGTTTGGGCTCGTAGCAGGGCTTGAAGCTTCACAGATCTTTGAAGAAATCGCTTACGTTACAATCAGGTCGGAGGATCTCAAGGCTTTGCCTCTTTCGCGATTGCCCGCCAGTTCCCGTCGGTGAAATGCGTAGTTCAAGACCTGGAGCCCGTTATATTGGCGGCGGAGAAAGACACGCCACCTGATCTAGCTGGTCGTGTCAAGTTCATGACACACGACTTCTTCGCAGAGCAACCCGTATCGGGAGCGGATGTTTACTTCTTCCGTTGGATATTCCACAACTGGTCTGACAAATACTGTATTGAAATCTTGAGAAAGCATATCCCGGCACTCAAACCCGGAGCTAAGATTGTCATTAACGACAATGTCCTACCGCAACCCGGGGTGCTATCTGATTGGCAGGAAGACCGTCTTCGGTAAGTCAGGAACAAACCTTATCTGTCCTCTCGTATCTAATCACTATCTACTAATGCTTCTCTACCACATAGGTCTATGGACCTTACTATGACAGAGCTACAGAACTCCCACGAGCGAGAAGTTGACGACTGGGCTAAGCTTTTTAAAGATGCGGACAGTCGCTTTGAATTTAAGGGGGCAATGCAACCAACCGGTGCAAATCTATGGCTCTTGGTGGCCGAATGGAAAGGAGACGCGTAAGTAGAAAAAGCGCTACATTGCCATCATTTGAACTGTCGGAAGCCCTCATGTAGACATGCGCCTCCAGGGCTGGGGGTTCCGGGATCGAAAAAGGGCATTCTCCGTGTCTCATGTAGCACATTCAGTTACTTATGTAACTCTCAAAGTATTAAAACTTGAGCTTGGCCGCCATCGCAAACCTTCGCTTACAGAAAAATATGTGGTAGCAAAGTGAGCGCGATCGATGTGGGCTTTCAGGCTACGGGGGTTCATGGCTCTAAGGTTTGCAATAGTGAATGGGTCTTTAATATTCATAATGATCTCCCTTTGGATTTGCTTAGGGGTTGTAGTAAAGCTTTGTGTATTATGCATGCTTGTTGCTAGGCCTCTTGAAGCTATTGTGGCATATGAGGGCATGCCGGCTTGAAGTTTTTTTTTTTCGTTTTTTTGTTTTCCCCCTGCAGATTTTCTGCCGGCAGAAAAAGTAAATAATTAATAGCTCTGCGAGAAATAAGAGCTTTTGCAGGGGTTAAAGTTTCTGTATTTTATAGTTCTGGGGGTGTTATTACCTTATAGTGGGGCTATACCTTTTTTATATAAATTTAATAATAGCTTTATATATATATTACGTTTCTCTTAAAAAAGGTAAACATAGCTAGATTATTTTATTTATAATATATTTTTTATTATATAAATCTTTAGCTTTATTGCTTTATTTAGTTTTTTAAAAATAATAAAAAATGGATTTTTAGTTATTAGTTTTTTTTAGTTTTTTTTTTTTATTATTTTAACCTTTTAAATATTAATTTTTATAAAAAACAAGTTAACTTTACTTATTTTTATATTTATTTATTTAAATTTTATTATATTTTTATTATTATTTTAAATAAATATATTATTAATTTTTTTATTAAATCTTAATAAAGCTATTAAAAAAATATTAATAAAATTAATTATTAATTTTATTTTAAGTAATTTTTTTTTATTTTTTAACTTTTTTTATTTATATTATTTATTTTATTAATTATTTTTATTTATATTATTATTTAAACTATTTTTATTTTTATGCCTGGTTTTTATATATTTATTAATAAACTTTTTTAAAAATTTATTAACCTTATTTTTATTTTTTATATTTAAAATAAAGCATATTTTTATTATTTAATATTAAAAAAGCTTTTTTTTTTATTTTATAAACATTTTAATATTTATTTTTAATTAGTTTTTATTAAACTTTAATAATTATAAAACGTTTAATAAAAATAATTTTATAACTTATTAGCTTTAAAAAATTAATTAAAAGTTTTATTATATTAATATTATAAAAAAATTATTTAAAGCTTTAAAAATTATTTAAGCTATTAATATATTTTATAATAATAAAATAATTATTTTTTTAAATAATTTTTTAATTTTATAAGCTATTATTTAAAAAATTAAAAAATATAAAAAAGCTAATTTTAACTTAATTATACTTAAATAAATATTATAAAAATAATTTTTAACTTATTTAATAAATAATTTAAAATTTAAACTTATAAATAATTTAAAATTTTTTTTATAAAAGCTAAATAAATTCTTTATTATTTATTATTTTTAAATATAAGCTTTTTTAAAAAAAATAAAAAGTTATAATATTTTTTAAATTATTATAAAATATTTATTTATTTTTTTTTTTTAAAAAATTTTTACTTTTAAAATTATTATTAAATTTTTTATTAATAAGTTTAAAAGCTTAAACTTAAAAACAAAAATAATTAATAAAAATATTATTAAAAAGTTTTTTTTTTTTAAATATTTTAATATTATTAAAAACTATTAATAAATATTTAAAACTAAGCTTATAATAAAATAACGTTATATAAACTAGTTATAAATATAAATAATAAAACAAGTTATTATTATTAATATTAATTTATTAATAAAGCAAGCTTTAATAAAGTTTTATTTAAATATAAACTTTTTTTTTTTATTAACTTTTTTTTTTATTATTTTAATTTTTATTTTATTAATTATATTAAATTTATAAGTTTTAATTTTATTATTTTTAATTTTTTATAATATATAACTAAAGCTGTTTTAATAAATTACTACTTTTATATTATTTACCTTTATATTTTTTTATTATTAATTAATTTTAAATAAGTTTATTAACTTTTAAATAATTATTTTTAAGTCTTAAAATTAAACACCTTTTTATTATTTTTTAAATATAAAAAATTAACTAACTTTTTTTGCTTTAAACTTTTATAAAAATATTTTTAAAAAAAAAAAATAAAAAACATTTTTAAATATAAATTTTAAATCTTTTATAATAAAAACTAATTAAATATTTATTTTATAACTTATTAACCTTAATATTTTTTTTTTTAAATATTATTTAAAAACTTTTAAATAAATAATTAAAAAAAAATTATTATTTTTATAAAATTATATTTTAAATATAATAAGCTTAATTATTATAAATTTAATTATTTTATATATAAATTAAAATTATTATAGCTTTAAAAATAAGCTTAAATTTATTTATTAATTAAAAAACTTTAAATATTTTAAGTTTAATTTATAAATTATTTTATAAACTTTATTTTAATTTTATTAATTTATAAGTTTAAACTTTTTTTTATTAATAACTTAAACTTTAATAATATATATTTTAATAAATTAAGCTTTTTTTTCTTTAAGTTATTTTTATTTTTATTTTTTTAAATAATTTATTTAATTAAATAAAAAAAAAAAAAAAAAAAATAATTAATTTATTATGTTTTATTAGTTTAAATAGTTATATTATTTTAATAAAAAATAATAATATTAAAAATTTTTTTAAAAAAAAAAAAAAAAAATCCTTTAAAAGCTTTATAAAAAAAAACCTAAAAATATAAATTTTATATTTATTAGTTTTTTTTTTTAAAGCTATTAAACAAAATATAAAATAATATAAAATAAAATAAAATATTATTATTTTTATTAAAAATTTATTAAACCTTAATAATATAAAGCTTAAAATAATTTAAAATAAGTAAATATTTTATAAAATTTTTAATAAAATAAAACAAGGTTTTTTTAATTAAATTAAACTTATTAATTAAATTAAAATTAAATTAAGCTTTATAAATTTTTTTTAAATAAGCTTTAAAAAGTTAGTTATATTTAAATATATAATAATTTATATTATATTAAAAACTTAAGCTAAAATTTAAAAAATTATTTTAACTTAAAAAACTATATAAAAAAATCTAATATTTAATTTAATATTTATATTTTATTTTATTATAATTACTTATAAAATTATTTTAATTATTAAATATATTAAAAGCTTTTAAATATTAATTTATATTTTTTTAAAAAACTTTATATAAATAAATTAAAGTTTAAATATTAATTTTATTTTAAAAAAAGCTGTTTTAAGTTTATTATTTTAATATAAACTTTTATTTAATTTTAAAATTACCCGTTTTTTTATTAAAACATTTATAAAAAATTTTATATAAATAATAAACTTTATTATTATTAATTTTAAAGTTATATTTATATAACAACTTATTTAAACTATTATTTATTTTAAATTATTATAATTAAAAAATAATAGCTAAGTTAATTTTATATTAAGCTTATTATAATTATAAAATATTTAAGCTTTTTTTAATATTTATATAAATATTTTATAAATTAATAATAAAAAATAAAATAAACATTATATTTAAATAAAAAAACCTTTAATAACTTACTTTAAGTTTTATTAATTATATTTAATAAATAATAACCTTTTATTTTAATTAAATTTAAATGCTTTAATTAAAGCTTTAAAGAAATTTAATAAAAATATTAATTTTAGTTTTAAAAATTTTAAAATATTTAATAATAATAATAATTTAAAAAATTTTAATAATAATAACTTAAAAAAATAGTTTTATTTTTATAATTATATTATTATATTAAAATAAACTAAGGGCTTTGGCTTATTTATAATCACCTGGTGATTTATGTTTTATATAATTTAATATTGTAATTAAATAGTTTATTGCTAACTAACTACTTAATCTGGCTCCTTGTTAAGCTATAATTATTAATAACGCTTTTAACGCCTTTTTTTTTTTCTTATTAACCGTACTAAGTTTTATAACAGCAGCTAAAACGCTAGAAATAGCTTCCTTTAATATTAAACCTACATTTATTTGTTTATAATAATGCTTTTTAATCCACGCCCTTTAATTAAGCCCTTTAATTAAGCTTTTTAATTAAGCCCTTTAATTAAGCCTTAGTTATTAAGCTATTTAGCCTGTTATTATATAATAAGTTAACCGATTTTTTTATTTATTAATTTTTTAAAATGTTTTAATAAAGATTACTTTTTTAATATTATTAATTTTAGCTTTAAAAATATTTATTTTTTTTTTTATTTAGTAATTTTTAATAATATTATTAATAATTATTAAATATTAAAAATTATTTAAATATATAAGATTATATATAATAATAAGCTTGATTTTTTAAATAAAGGATAATTTATAAATATTTTATATTTTAATATTTTTAAGTATTTTTAATAATTTAAAAATAGCTATAATTAAGGTTATATTCTTAAGGCTTGTTATAATATGTTATTAAGTTTAAGCACTTTTTAGTTAAATATAATAATGTTATAATAAAGGATGTGGTAATAACGAAAATGTTATAATAATAACAATAAAAGGTTAAAAAAATAACTACTTTATAAGTAAAGCCTTTATTTACTTTTTGTTTTTATAGTTAATATTTTATTTAAATTTAAATATATATGTTATATTTAATAAAGTTTAATTAACAAGCTTAAAATGGCTATTTTTTTTATTAAAGTTTAACCTTTAAATATTAATAAAAAAAAGTTTAGCTTAACGCGTGCGCCAGAAATTTAAAGCTATACTTTTAAGTTATTACGTAAACCAGTTATATAAAGTAGTTTTAATAATATTAATAACTATATAACTATTATTAACTTTATTATATATATATAACTAAGTATAAAAAAAAAGCAAGCGTTATATATTTATTAAACGTTTTAATAAAAATTAAACTATTATATTAAAATAAACTATTATATTATTTATTAAATAAAAAATAATTATATTAATTATTTAAAAATATTTTTAAAATATTATATTATTAATTTTTATTTAATTAAATTAAATAAATAATTAAATTTTATTTTTTATAATTAAAACTAAATAATTTTTTATATTTTTAACTTATTAAAAAATAATTTTAAAATTTTTATATATTATTTTTTAAAATTATATTTATTTATTATTAATTTTAAAAAATTACTTTTTAAATAATTTTTAATAAATATAAAAATAATAGCTTATAAATAATTTAGCTGATTTTTTAAAAAATATAATAACTTAGCTTTTTTTTTTATATTTTATTATCTTTATATAAAATAAATTTATATAAAGTTTAAAGTTTTTTTATTTTTTATTAAAAATTAGTTTAATTTATTAAATATATATTTAAAACTTTTAATATTTTTTTATTTAATAAAAAATATTATATAAACGTTTTATATATATTATAATTTAAATATTATTAATATTTTTAATATATAAGCTATAAATTTTTATATTTATTATATAAAGTTTAAACTTAAAACAAAGTTATAAAATAAATTTTAATAAAAGTATTAAACACTTTTTTAAAAATATTAATTAAATTATTTTATTTAAAAAAAGGTTAATATTAATATATATAAATTTATAATAGCTATAAATAATTATTTTTTAAATTAAAATTTTTAGCTTATTTTTATAATTAAAAACCTTAATATAATAAACTTATAAATAACTTATAAACTTTATTTTACTTTTAATTATAATAATATAAATAAAAATATACCTAGTACTTTTATTATTTTATTAATAAATATTTATAAATATTTTTTAAACTTATTTATTAAATTATTTTATTAATTTAATTTAAAGTATATTTATTAAATTATAATTATTTACTTTAATAATAAATATATATTTGTTTTTAATATTTTAAGCTTTTTTTAGTTATAATTTATTTAAATACTTTAAAAATTATAAATTATTAGTTTTTTTTTTATTAAAGTTATAATTATATTTATAAGCTTTATACCTTTATTATATTTTAAAAAGTTTTTTTTATTTTTTAATACTTATAATAATTTTATACTTATTATATATTATATAAATAACGTTTTTATTATTTATAAATTTTTTAAAAAATAATAAAAATTTATAAAAATTAAATTTTTTTTTTATTTAAATTAAATAATTTTTAAGCTTTTTTTTAAAAAAGTCCACTTAAAATGTGTTAAAATTTTTGCTTTAAATATTATATATTATATAAAAAAAAAAATAATTATTAAACTTAATTAAACTAAAAAATTATAAAATTAACTTATATTATATTATTAAAAAAATATTTAATTATTCTTATTTATTATAATATTTATTTATAAATAAATATTAAACTATTTTAAAATTATTAAGCTTTTTATAAAATTTATAAAAAATATTTTTTAAAAATAAAAAAATATTAAAGCTTTATTATTTAAATTATTAAAAATAAAAATATTATATATATTTATAATTTATAAGTATATATTTAAATATTTTATAAAAATATATATAAATATTTTAAGTTTTAATATTAGATTTTTTATTATTTAAATTTAAAAAAATATTAATATTTTTTTAATATATAATAATTTTTTATTTTAAAAAAGCTAATAAAATTATAATATATATAAATAAAAATTACTTATTATTATAAAATTTATATAATATTATTAATAATATTTTATTATATTACTTAAGGTTAAATTAATTATTTATATTAATTATAAGCTTTTTATATTTTTTTTAAATTTATTTTATTATAAAAAAATTTATACTTATTAAGTTAATAAATTAAAAATAATAAATATTATTTTAAAATATATTAAAAATAAAAAAAATAAAACAATAAATGCTTTTTTTTATATAATATTTTTAAATAATAATTATAAAAATTTTATAATTTTAAAAAATATTAAAAAAATAAAATTAAATAATATTTAAGTTTAAAAAAACAAAATAAAAAATTATATGAACTTTTTTTTTAAATTATTAAAAAAAAAAACTAAATAATTTATTAATAAATATTATAATACTTTAAAATTAAATTTAATATTAATTTTTTTAATAAAATAAATAAATAAAGCTTTAAAACTAAATATATTTATATAAGTTTTATTTAAAAAGCTTTATAATATAAAAATTATTTTTTTATTAATTATTAATTTAAAATTTAACTTAAAAAACTTTAAATATTTTAATAAACTATAATATTTTAATATTTTTTATTTTTTTATAATTAATTATTTAAATAAATATAATTAAATTAATAATAAAACATTATTTAATAAAGCTTAAGATTATTATTTATTAAAAAACGTTTTTAAATATTATTAAAAAAATATTTAAAAATATTATTTTTATTATAATAAAATAATAAAAACCTTATAACTTACTTATAATAAATTTGGTTATTTTTTATTTATTTTAATATTTAAAAAATTAAATTAATTTATTTATTAATTTAAAATAATTATAAATATTTATAATTATTATTTTAAATGTTTTTTATATATATAATTTAAGCTTAAAAAGCTTAAATTTTTTTTATTGTTTATTATAATTTATACGCTTTTTTAAATTATTATTAATAATTTTATTAATTTATTTTTAAAAAATATAAAAAGCTTTTTTTATTTTTTATTTTTAATTAATTATTTTAATTAATTTATATAAATTAAGCTTATAATAAATATTATTATTAAAACTATTATAAATATTTTAACTACTTAATATTATTAACTTAAAATAACTTTATTATATTATTATTTTAATTTTACTTTTATTTTTATTTTTTAAAAGCTATATAACTTTTTTAAAAAAATTAAATTAAATATTATAAATGTTTTATTAAATTTTTATAAATTAATAAAAATAATTAAAATATATTATAAAATTTTTTAATTAATATTAAAAAAGCTTATTTTAATATTAAAAAGTTTTAATAAAAATTAAAATATTTAATTATTTAAAATTATTATATATATAAATATTAAAAAAATAATTAATATTAATTAAACTTTATTTAAAATCTTTTATAAATATTTTTTAAAAAATATATTAAAAGCTGTTTATTTTTAAACTAATAAATATAAGTTTTAAATTATTTTTATATTTAAAAACTTTAAACTTTTTAATTTTAAAGTTTTAAAATTTTTATAACTTAAATATGTTTTAAAAATTTAATATTATTATAAATAATTATTAAAAAATATATTATATAAAAAAAAAGCTAAATAATAATTTTATATAATTAAGGTTAAATTATTAATAAAAAATTTTATTATAATTTTTTAAAAAAAAAACTTTAAAAGCTATATTTAAAATAAAAAGAATTATTTATTATTATTAAATATATAAGTTAATTATTTTTTAAACTAATAAATTTTAATAGTTTTATTATTATTTTTTATATTTATTATAAAAACTTTTTAAAATTATTTAAGCTTTATATAAATTATTTATAATAGCTTAATAATTTAATATTACTTTTTTAATAAACTATTTAATATAAAATACTTTTATATAAAATATTAAAAGCTATATACTTTTTTAATATTTAAATAATTAAATAAATTAATATATTTATTAAAATTAATTATTTTATACTAGCTTATTATATTTTAATTATTTTTTAATAATTATTTTTTTATTATATTTTTTTTTTGTTTATTTTTTTATTTAAATTAAAATTTTTATTTTTTAATAACTTTGCTTGTTAATTTTTAATATTTTAATAAATTATATTAACTTTTTATGTTTTTTTTTTTTTTATTTTAAAAAATAATATTATTTTAAAATTTAAATAAAAATAATAAATTAAACTTAAAATATTTTAGTTTTATATTATTTAACTGTTTTTTAATTATTAAATAAAATATAATTAATTTAACTTATTAAGTTTTAATTATTATTTTTAAAAAAGCTATTATTTTATTTTTATTTTATAATATAAAAAAAAAATATATTACTTTTTTTATTTAAATTATTAACTTATTATTTAATTATTAAAATGTTATAAATATATTTTTAAATATTTATTAATTTATTAAAATAAACCTTAACTTTTAAGCGTTTTTATATATAACTTATTAAAAAAAAAATCTAAAATAAATAAAAACTTTATAAAAATATATTAAAATTAAAATTAACTTATATAATAACCATTATTTAAATAAATATATAAAAAAAATTATTTTAAAAATTATATAAAAGTTTATTTTTTTTAATATAAATTTAATAAATTATTATTTTATATTTATATAAAAAATTTTAAAACATTTTTTTAATGTTTTAAAAAAACTTAATATATTTTTTATAATAAATAATTTTTTAAAAAAAAATTTATATTTTTAAATATTTTTTTATAAAAATAACTTATTTTTTTATATTATTTTATTTATTATATATTTTTAATTAAATATATTTATTATAATAAAAAAACTATTTTTTTTAAATTAAAATATAAAAAAATTTATTACTTTTTATAAAGTTTTATAAATAAATATTAGTCCTTAATATATATTTAATAAAACCATTTTTTAAAAAAATAATCTTTTATTTAATATAAATTTAAATATAATTATTTAATAATTATTAAATATTAAATAATTATATAATTAAATTATTTATTTTAAATTTTTACTTTTTATTTTTAAGTTTTATATTAAACTAAAAAAAGCTTATAAAACTATAATAAAAAACTTTATAATTTAACCTTAGTTTTAAATTTTTATTTTATAATAAGTTAATTATAAAACAATTTTTAAAAATTTTATATTTTTTAAAAAAATCTTACTTTTTAATAATATTATTAGCTTTTTAAACTTTATTTAATAAATATTAATAATATTAAAAAAAAATAAAATTTTTAAAAGTTTATTTTTTTTATATTTTAAATTAATTATATAAAAACATTATAAAGTTTAATATATAATTATTAATAATGCTTATAAAAAACTTAAAAAAAATTTAATAAATTATTTTTAAATATATTTAATTATATTAATAATTTACTTTTTTTTAAAAAATTTAATTAATAATTAAAATATAATTTTTAATAAATTAACTAAATTAAACGTTTTTTATTTAAAATTAAATTATTACTTTATTTATATAAATATAATTATTTTTATTATTATAACATTAAAAAATATCCATAATATTTATTAGCTTTATAATATTATAAATATTTTTATTTTTTTTTAAATAAAATATATTTGTTTAATTTATAAAAATAATATAAATATTAATTATTTAATATTAATATTTTATAATTTAATTAATAATTTTAAAACTTTTTAAAAATTATAATAATAAACTTATTAAAATTTTATATATATAAAACAATATTTAAAGCTTTTTAATATTAATATTATTATAAAACGCTTAAATATATTTATAAACTAAATAAATAAATAATTAATAAAAAAAAATATATTATTATTACTTTTATTTTTATTATAATTTACTTTTAATAATAAAACTAGTTTATAAAGCTTATTAATTAATTATAAAATATTTATAAATAATAAAATATAAATTTAAAATTAAACCATAAGCTTTAACTTTTTAAATGTTTTTATAATTATATTTAAAAATATTATACTTTTAAATATTTTTAAACTTATATTTATATTTATATTATTAATAATTAATATAATGTTTTAGCTTTTATTTTTTTATTATTATTAAATTAATTTATTTTTATTAATATTTTTTAAATTAAAAATATTATTGCTTTAAATTTTTTTATAATAAAAAATTTATTAAAATAAAAATAAACTTATTTTATTATTTTTTAAAAAAATATAAAAACTTATTTTATAAAATTAAAATTTATTTTAATATTATTTTTAAAAGTTATAAAAGTTTTAAATGTAATTTAATTAAAATAATAATTATAAAAACTATATAAAATTAATAAATTTAAATTTTAATGCTTAGTTTATAATTTTTTAAGTATTAATTTTTAAAAATATGTTTAATAATAATTATTTAATAAGTTTTATAAAAAAAAACTAATTAAAATTAAATAATTATTTAATTATTTAAAGTTAAAACTTTATTTAATTTTTAAATATTTATTAGCTTTTTTAAAAAGCTCATAATAATTTAAAAAAATTATATTAATAAAATTATTATAAAATTTTAGCTTAAAATTAATTTTTTAATAATAAAATTAAATAATTTTAAAATAATTTTAAAAAAAATATTTAAACTAGTTTAGTTTTAAAAAGCTATAAAAAATTTTTTTAAAGCTTTTAAGCTTTATTTAAAATTAATATTTATTTTTTTTTTAAAAAAATATATAGCTTAACTAGTTAAAGCTTTTATAAATTTTAAATAAAGTTAATAAGGGCGCTTTTTTTTATTTATATAAATAGCTTTTATAAAGGTTAAAGTTTTTATATTTTATAGTTTTAAAGGTATTATTATTTTATAATAAGGCTATATTTTTTTTATATAAATTTAATAATAACTTTATATATATATTACGTTTCTCCCGGGAGGGGTAAATATAGCTAAATTATTTTATTTATAATATATTTTCTGCTATATAAATCTTTAGCTTTGCTGCTTTATTTATAAGTTAACTATAGTTCGTAAGAAGAAAAGCTAAAAAAATCGCAAATAGCTCATCCTTGCATCTGCCACCATCCTTCAGAGCTGTCCGTAGAATATGGAAACGCTGATAGTTAGTCCTTCGCGAATCTATCACACGCCCTTTATATTTGATGCACCTCCTCGTCAACGACAAAGATCCCAAACTGGCTAACGCCACTTTCATTTTCTCCTCCATATTCGATTCTCTCTTCGTCCTTTAAGTTTCCCCAGCCCATCCAGAACTGTCTCTCGGGGCCTCCTAGCGCGGAAACGATCTCCTCGGGAGATAGGAATGGTTTACTCTGTGGCAGTCGATCAAAGATATTCCCGCCCGCTCAGATGATATGGTCGTGGGGCTACGTGGCAGTACATCTGTGCTCGGACCGGTGACCCAGCCTATGACGAAGAAAACCAGGGTGGCCGCTAGTAGCGCTACCAAGATATGTGTTGATGCTGCGTCCTAAACAACACGATTATTCCTGGCGATACCAGTCGCGGTGGCGTTGATCATACGCTGGGTGTCGTTGTCATCAGGCCCGATAGGCCCGGCAAGAGTAGCGTTTGTCTCATTAGCAGGACCACGCAGCGTCGCGAGTCTCTGCGCTAAGATAATACGATGTTGGCGTTGGATAGCGGCTATGACGTCATCTTTCGCAGACGTGTCTCCCAGGGCCGCTACGGGAATCGCCCATGGAGAGGTTACGAGTAGGGCGAAAAATGGGTCCAAACAATATGGATCAACGTCAAGTGAGGTGAGGCCTATGTAGGAATATCTGTTGCCAGAAAACCCCCGGCCGATGAAAGTTGTGTCTCGTACCGTGTCTTCTAAAGGCTGGGGTGGATTGCGTGTATCTAGGTCAAAGTCGGTGCCGATGAAGGTCACGTTAACATCCACAGCTTCAAATGCCACGTTGCACGTCAAGGCTGCCGCATGCCGTACTATAGGATCCGCATGACGATCGATTTTGGCCCAAAAGTAAACCAGGGGGCTGTCTGGACTAAAAGAATCGTCATCTGAAATACTTGAAGACGCAATATAATTCACATCGGCAAGATAGGGATAGCTGATACGTGACAGATATTGAGAACCATCAAAAAAATACCTGAGGTTTCCGTTTTCTTGATCCACATCTATTTGGGTAGGTTCATGGGAATGGCAATCCATTTTCCCTCGGATTGCTGGCATCACCGCTGATATAGAAATAGTAGATCCGCTTAGAGTGGAGGGTAGTGCGGTGACTGCTGTAAGTTCTGGAAAAGCCATATCCATGTACGTAAAGTGAGGGAACGAACAGTTGCTCGTAAGGATCAGAGAAGAAACCCCGAGGGATGGGTCAAGGTTTAAAACATGCGTCGGAGAAAGGAAAGAACGGGCTGGTTGAAGCATTATAGGTATCGTCATTTGTAGACTCTGTTCTTGGAATAATGACGCTGAGAAGGTAGTGAATAGAGACGCGAGGAGGAAAGCTGTAGTCGTGGACAGTGCCCAGAAGAGTTTGAGCTTGAATTCTTGGTACAGGGCTGTTGGAATAGTCATATCGAGAAGTTCGAGTCTACCAAAGCTATTTCCAGAGATATAGTGTTTTAAAGACATGAAAGGGACTAAAGTTCTTAACTGGAGGTCAACGGCAGAGAATGCTATAGACAATGCCCCTAAAAAGAGTGCCGGAACTGCAGTCCACGTATAATGTATGTAGGTGTCTTGGTTGGCGTCTCCGAGGCCATGATTAAGGCGTGACTGGCGCAACAACAGTTCTAAAGCAATGATCGACCCGATAACACTTAAGCAGATGACAGAGCGGCAGGTAGGATGCAGAACGATAGGATGAGAGAGCTTGGAACTGATCTGAGGAAGCCGGCCAGACCTTCCATCCTGTCCATAATCTACATTGTCAACTGTGAATTTATTTTGATTACACATAGAATCATAAACAAATCGTGATTGATATGTTGAGCCTTGAAGAAACTGAGTAAGGTGATCAGTGTCTGCCGCCCCGGCATACCGCAGTTGTGCTAAAAGTTGGCGGCTTTGGAGGAAAATTGATATCAGCTCTGGAAAAGTGGTCGGGCTGCATTGCAAGAATCCTTTATTTGTAACAATGAAGAGGGAAATCGCCGTTAAAACGATGCAGATAGAAACTAAGGCGACCATCCATTGAGCTATCCAATAGTGTACGATGAGACGGCTTTCGTTCACGGTGGCAGAGCCTACGGTCTCCATTGTTGTTGAGCCCATCAAATATTTCTTGGCGATGAATGCGCAACTTTGTCGATAGTATCCTGCTACTGTCTTCTGTAAAATATCAAGGTCGAAGAGGCTTATAGCTTGTAACCCCGGCTCGAGCTGATACTTAAGCGCCGTGAACATACAAGGGTCCACATCAATAGGAACCGCTGCCACAGTGATTGCATTCCAATCAAGGAAATCGAAGTTAATAATTTGCGAGTATATAGAGATGGCTGCTGAGAAGTGTGCTTCCATTATGTCCCAAGCTGTCACCGAATCAAGCGTTCTGCGAGGTGCTCCTGGTACGGGGGTTACGGACAAAGTCTGCGAAGCATTTCGAACTACCTGGACTCTATCAATGACGTACTCAACTTCGCAAAGTAAATTGGTCAATCTTTCAAGATGTGCAAACATGGGATCGCTTATGCCTTGTACACCAGAGAAGTTTAGAGAAGTCGGTGTAATAGGTTAGGTTACCAAATATCACCAGTATTCGGTATTCGGGACTGCGTCCAGTAATATCCGAGAGTCCGTTGCAGTCGATATAGTCGAGTCTTGCAAACAACGTTGAATTGTTCTGGAGACTAGGTTGAGCCACCTTAGTGGTGTCGTACACACCACAGCTGGGCGATGATATATTTAAGTTAAATTGAAGTGCTTCTTCAACTGATAACCATAGTACATCCGTGAGGGTAACATCAACCGGTTGACAAGTGATCGAGTTGATGAGCCCGTCGACAGTAACATTTGTTTCTGCCGTATCAGGCAGATCTGTTTGCACGGACTGATAAGCGTAATCGGTGGATACGCCTTCTGGTAATGTGAGATTCCAATCTCGCAAACCTTGGAACACATATGAATCAAGATTATCGATATGCGAGAGCTTAGCGCTACTATCGATGAATTGATCACGGAGCAGCATAGGAAAGGGATCTTGGCTGAAAGCAATCCACGAGAGAGATATTAGACTTGTTGATAAGATGATTAGAATCTTGAGAATAATCGATACGGTAATCGTGATAGACACAACGAAATCTCCTTTATTTAGGGACCTGAATATGGCGAAAAGAGGGAACTGCGATATGTAATCGAGAAGGATTGTATGAGAAGCAGGAGCAGGGCTCTGTGATAGACGAATCCACGGGGCTACTAGCTTGCTTTGGTATTCGGTACGCGCCCAGAGGGCGGCCACGCCCGTTAGAAAGGCGGTTGGTCCATACGTCCAAACGTAATGCTTTGCGGAAGTGCTGGTGGCAACTCCGTGGTCCTGGATGGAAATAGCAAGAAGAGTCTCGATAGCAACGATGATCAGAATAAAGACTAATATAAAACCGAGTAAAGTAAATCGACGTAGGTAAAACGGTTGCCAGCACAGACGGAGGTTAACAGAATCGTCAGAAAATCCGCGGGACGTCTGCAAAGGTGAAATGTCTGCTTGTGATTCTCCATGCAGGACCGAATGGCACTGGCGATATGCGATAGGTTCGTCGGCCATTGATTCTGTCATTACTGGCGCGACAGCCGGCATGATTGTGACCTCTTGGTCTGGCATTTTCTTTGATCTTGTCCGGCATTCCTAATGGCCTGATCACTTCATCTTTACTTGCTGTTATATACCTGATGGAAAACTTTATTAGAGCCCGACTGTGTCACCACTTCCATCAAGCTTATGCAAAGTTGCGGTGAAGTTAGGGAGTTGTAGAGCTTTGTGTATCGTATGCAGTATGTAGCACGAACTGCAGTGTGTATTTCAATTGCAGTCTCGTTCGGCCTAGCATGAAGGATGAGACTGCTAATTATCCGTCTCAACGACATTCTGTCAAGCCGACGCTATTGGTTGCGAATTGTTATTTTCTCTCGGCTCAAGAAACATTACCATTTGTTAGGATCAGTGTTACTCTAGTTCTCTTACGTTGTGATCAAATGGCTGTGTCTCCAGTCTACGAGCAGCAACACTGTAGCTTCTGCTTGACAGAAATAGGAAATAGGTAATGGATAAGTACTTGGTAGTGTACGGAGTATATACCCCACCAAACTGTGACGTATGGTACCACGCAGATCTGATGACTTAGTCAGGGGGGGTCATGCACAACGACACGCGACACGCGCTTCTGACAGAGGTTCCTTGACTCAGCGAGAATATGGATACAGCAAGCCGATAGAGTCTCTGTAAGGGCACAAGGGACCTAAGACATTATAGTCACGCAATTCCTCTTTGCTAGAGCGGCTTCGTGATCTAGGCTCGCGACTGGAAGGGTTGAAAAGATATTGACGTACAAGAAGTACCTGCACAGTACCCCTGACTCAGCCCTGAAGAAGCAGCTGAACCCTTTCCCCCGCTCTTCCTGCCGCAGGGCCATCTGCAAGACTGATAGGTGGATGTGCACCGCAATAGGCAGAATTTCTACATTACGTGGTAATGCCAAGACCATTTGGCCTCCAATCGGCAACTATTTTTCGCCCGTCTTGGCGGATCCATCTGAGAACAACTCTGGCGTTGTTTTCGTGTTTCCTTTTACGGCTGACACGTGCAAGTGACTGCGGTCTCTCTCTCCAGTTATGTACGCGTTGGCTGCTGATTGTTCACACGCGAGGTAATAGGGAAATACTGCGCCACGCCATGGCATTGTTTTGCGGTGAGACGTGACCTCAATTGGATACCAAAGCAAAGTTGGTTGATTTTGAAACATTATTAATCTCCGGTTTTCCGCTGTGTACCGTAGTGGCCGTTTGGACCCCCATTTCACTTTTTATATATTGAAGTCGTGTCGCGTCTCTAGGCACCCATGTTAGCATTTCTGGACCCCAAGTCTCACTACGGCCCGTTTCGATTCTGTCTTGCTTTTTAGGACTGAATAGCCCAGACAACATCCGGTTGCTGTGATCATCGCACCAAAATTTAAAATATTGACGGCCAATATGGCGGAGACCCCAGACCCCTGTGCTACCCTCGGGATAAAGCGAGGAGCTTCCAACGAAGAACTCCATGCTGCCTATCGCCGTCTTGCACTTATGCACCACCCGGACAAGAACAAAGGCAACGAGGAGGTCGCAACAGCAAAATTCCAACAGGTAGGCCATCTCCACTTCACAAGCTGGAGATTTCCTAGTTATGACTTGTTACATTGGAGTACGTTGGGGTCCATGTTTCAACAATAAATACTGAAATCTTAAATAATAAATATAAAACCACTTGGACAGTTTGCTAATTTCGCCAATAGGTCCAGAGCGCGTTTGAGGCACTGAAAAGCACAGAAGATCACGTGACACACAGCAATCCAGTGGGCGCTCAATGGGACGCAAGAACAACAGCAACGCCTAAAGCCAAGAAAGACAAAACAAACTCATTCGATTGGTTTGACGCCAACTGGGGCCCGAATTTTGGGAGAAGATGGAACGAAGCGGATGGGGGGCGGGATGCGAGTGGCAGGGTTGGGGCCACGGACTGGTTTGATGAGAAAGGTTGGAGATCTCGGAGTTCTGCCTTCACATCACGACACCCTGGCTTTGGCGTTTTTGGCCAGCTGTTCACTCACTTACCGCCTCTGCCTCCGCTTGAAATCAGGCTCGAGCACAACCGGCACAACAACAATTGGCGTGAGACTACAAGATCGTACCGACTGTTCTCGTGAAATCAAATTTATCCCGGCGTTAGGGCGATTTCTTGAGGAAATGGGATCACTGCTGGCAAAAGTGATCAAGCGGCGTTTTTGATTTTACGCAATTTATAGTCGGCTTGTTCTGGGTGTATTATTATGGGGCATAGGCAGCATGGAGCATAGCAGCATAGGAGGGATCTCTGTAGGACTTTGTTGTATGATATGGAAATGGAATACGGGCATATTCCACAGGTAGAAGAAGACAGTGTTGACCATCGGGTCATGCTAGTTTCCACAGTGTTTCTACGCGACGAGAACCCTGTTCTTTATTACAAGAATCTGTTTCAATCCTAGAGTGTATGGTTCCTAGCGGAAAGTCTAGAAATGGATCTTATAAGTATAATACGCCTGCTCTGCCGCCTGCAGCAATTTATGCAGTAGGAGTTCGTGAAATCTATCTAAGCTCTTTATGAATAAGACAAAATGCGTGAAATTGCTCTCCAGATCCAATTAGTTGCGCTCTGTTTGTGACAACCTGTATAATTTCTCTAGACTTTATATTTACCACAGTGGGACTAACTGGCTGGCACCTGCCGGCCAGTACCAGACTAGATTCAGGGGTAAATTCAGGGGGGCTATAAAAGCTGCTCAAGCAGCCTTACTAGCCACCCAGTAGCTTTTTATATACATGCACACTCTAAATTTACATACACTAATCCATTTTAGTTGCTTCAGGTATTATCGTTTATTTTTGTTCCTGGTTGCCTAGCGTCACCTAAAGCCCACCGGCACTAATTCGAAACTGAGCTCTGTATCAGCATAATCGATAACATATTGCCTAGCCAGTCAGCTCGCTCTAAAATTCCGAACATACTAAAAAAGAAATATAGAATGTGAACGTTACCCTTTAGCTTGATGTCTAAGATTGCGTTAGAGAAACTGAGAAGACAGGAGACAAGGATATTATTATGACTGTTAACGATCGGGCACATTGTAGCTGGGAGGAACGCGGATGAGAGGTCAAGAAAGAAATGGTGGAATTCTCGCAGGTTTGGGATTCGCTGACCTCATAAGAATAACGAAGAGACATCGGGGGAGCAAGGCTCTTTTTTGTTCGTGTTGCTTGTGCGATGGAGAGCCAGAAAGCATACCGCCTTGGAATTCAATATGCGGCCTTGACACTTTCGCAGTATAAGGAAATCTTTATTTTCAAACTAAATGATTTCATAGCGTAGATTATAGGCCTAACATACAGGTTGAAAACACTTCAGAACAACCATGAGGGCTGGTGAGGTTAATCTGGCAGTCAACAATACGCATTACTTTAATACGCCTTGTATAATTCCAGTCACCAAGACCTCGCCTGCTGCTGACCTATCAATAATTGGGAGCCGATAATAGCACCGCGGATAACCGCAGCTAGTGACATTGCAATCATAGCATTCCCAATGTGTCTCTGCCAGATCTCCTTCTTGCGAACTACGCTGAAGCGCTCGTGGCTAAATTGGATGCGGGCATACAGCGGCGTCCAGTCTAGTACAGGAACCCAACGACTGAGGATAGCGTCACATCTTTTCCGCGCCCGCGCGAATGCAGATCGGACTCCGTGCCGAAGCTCGTAGTAGTGCTCGTCGGCGAGATCGACCATGTCGTTCACGTCATGGACGCGATGCGCTGAGTATGCGGCAACCATGCCTTCGGGACAGAATGGAGCAGTGCCTTCCTCACGCACGCCAATTGAAGTTGATGCTTGATCTAGGAAGTCTTCGAAGAAGATACGGACATCCTCAAGACCGGTAATCATCCCCATTGCGTGGAAAGGGGTCATTGTATGAGAGCTATCGCCGAGCAGTAGCACGTCGTCTTTGTAACCGAACTTGTTGAGTTTGACGGATTTGAGAGGGATCTTTTGGTGGGCAATGAATTGCGCCGTTACTTCTTCTGCCGAAAGCAGTTGGGGCACTATTCCCGGGAATTGTGTATTGAAGAAGTCGGCGAAGCCATCCGGATGTGACTCGTAGTGCCGAACGAGGTCGGTGCGGCAAACCATGCCAGCCCGGAAAGACCCATCCTACTAGCATCAGCATGTACATTTCGTGTTCCGTATATATTGTAGTACTGACAAAGTCAGGCTGAGCCATCACAATATTTTCGTCAGCGGGCCAGACATGAAGACATTTTGAATCCATGCGATAGTTGCCATTTTTATCGCCTGGAAAAATCAAATCACACCAGAGGGCGTTTGCATAAACCTGAGAGAAGTCGACCTCGGTCTTACGCATCAGATGCTGTCTGACCGTTGAATAGGTTCCATCGGCACCAATCAAGAAATCGAACTTAACAGTCTTGAAGCGTAGCGTATCGACAGGCTCTGTAGTGGGATCTTGGAAAGTAGCCCCTGGCTGTCCTACCAGCTGAGAGTCTAGCTTAATTCTACCGTTAGCGTTCGCCTCGTCTAGGTTATAGGACGTATCCTTCCAGACGACCGACTCAAAAGTAGCGGTCTTGCGATCGAAGTCGATGTTTGTCATCTTGTAGTTGAAACTGAGCTTCGCAGTTGGCTCCTTCTCCAACGCCAACAAGCAATGTTTTGTGACCTTTTCTCGCTGAATTGTATTGAGACACTATTCGACCCCTGAAGTTAGTAACCAGAGCATACACCGAGAGATTGGTCATGTACCTGTCCTTGGGGTCCATATGGCATAGGTATTTCTTTTAACTTGCCATCTTTGTCTCGGGTGTGTATCATACGGACGTAGATAGGTCGGGAGTCGTGAAGGATGGCCTCAAGTAAATTGGGGACATTTGCACCTTCAATAGCGCGGATTCCACGCTCGGAAAGTGCCAGGGGGATCACGGCGAAGTCGGGGCGTAGAGTAGGGTCACCGTGGTTTGGATCTATAAATAAGTTGATTTTCATATATGAATAGGGTTACTATAGTCTCTTACCGTCTCTTAACTCGTAGAGCTCGGTTTCATAACCTCTCCTAGCAGCATATAGCGCCGCCAACGCCCCAACAGGGCCGCCACCAACGACAACAACTTTCTGCCTTTGGGCCATCTTGTGGGATAGGTGTAGTAAAGTGTAAAGGGAGGTGTGATATACTAAGATCTAAGACAATGTATTTTCTGACTGCACTTCACGCCGTCATCAAACGTATCACTACTCGAAAGTGGCAGTCGCCGTCTATAAAGTGAGCGAGTGAGTGGCGTAGCCCCCATTTTAAATGGATCATTGCATTTTCTTGTATTATAGTGACCATGCATTGTTGAGCATAAACTGCGCTGTAAGGTTCGTTGGATCTTCCCGTCTGAGCGTTGATGTCCCCGCAACCGCTGATCAAGGGGTGTCTGACCACATTTGGGATTCCCACATGCAGGTGGTCATTCATCACATATCAAGTGTAAGTCGACTTCAGCTCTAATCTGAGAGAACCTTGAACACATTATTGGACGGACGAGGCATAGAGCGGGCACGACGCCCCTCGGCCTGTAGTAAACTTAGATCATTGTGGATGTAACACTAAATACTTTGCAAGATGTCTGTACTAAATCTTTTCTTTATTTTGTTAGCAACAATATCGATGCGATGGTCCTCCTAAATGCACGCTGAGGCCGTCATTTGTATCGAGGGCTGGGCTGTACGGGAAAAGCACCAACGCCACTTAAGCGCTAAGCAGGGTACCTCGTATACGTCGTTGTTGACAAGCGAATCCGCGTCCTCCTGCAACAAATTCTGGCACTCTTCTAAGTAATGCCTCCGAAAGCTAACAGACAGAAGTTTGAAGCGAATCTTTTAGGTTAGCCTCGCGTCATTTCGCCCATTTACCACTAGAATAACAACACAATAGCCTAATGTTATAACGTACCAAGAAAAGCCAGGGAAACTCTTCAAAGTAGCACAGGGACTGTACAAGCGCTGGCAAATCTCATGCATTAATTTGTAAATTAATAGATTCATCATTTTTACACAATATTACACCAACCCATGATAATTTCAATGTCGCGCTGTTCTACCTGCAATGAAACATCGGCCCCAAACCCTGTCCTTAGCAAATCTATATAACTTTATCTTGGTTCCGGAACAAGTCAAGATATATACTTACCGTAGTTGAGAATGTTTCAAAAAACGTGGAAATGTTCGTGAATATTCGACTTTGCAACATTGATAGGTCACACGATTTAATTTTTGACCGATATCATCAATAGCTAACAAATACTATAATGAATGGCAAGAGGTACGATGATTCATTACGGCTTCGTATTACAGGCGAACACCATTAGTCTCGGAGTTTGTTTGGAAATGATTGTAAAGTGGCTTAGGGACTATTCCCCGTAGTCAATTCTTCCAGGACCTTTTCTTTGTAGTTGTCCAAGAAACTGACCACGTGGTCTGACCGCATATTCTTCGTCCAATAACAGACAGCCCAACAAAGGGGGTTAAGAGCCTGACGGACGATTAGAAGTTAGTTGAGTCCTTGTCTAATGCCGTCAGCTCTCCGGCCGAAACAACACAGGCCACGAAGCATGCGGCTCTGCGGCGTATTGCTGACCAAGGACCATCATTCTCAGGTAGGCTGAACTTAACCATATCCGACATAACCCTTAAAAGTCGAAAGTTTGTCCTGTTATTAAATCTCATGGCTGCACTACTCCTCTCAAGCAGTCGTGTAGATACCTGGGCCGGTGACTACAGTAAGTCTACATAGTAGATGGATGACAAGACACAGACAAACCGGCGTTGTCTGACGGCGTGGCGATTCGATAGTGGGACCCTTGTGGCACAGGATTGTGCGGGGAAAGTCCTAAGTATATTTATTTTCCTTAGTTCAAAGCCTGCTTAAAAATACGTAATTAATCCTTGTATATTACTCTTTAATTTTCGACTTATATTACGATGGATGTAAAATCAAGGAATGCTGTGTCACGGTTGAACTCGGCTCTACTAACCCGATGGTCACACATAAGACAAAAGGACGTCCGTGAGATACCGATGTTGGGAATTGCTTGGCTATCAAACCCCAATTTCTATGACGTTTGTCGTGGAACGCTTGGCATGAGCTTTACGAAGTCCTACGGCAGAGGATCTATCTCTAGACTATTCCTATACAACCAGTCTACCAAAGTCCACTCCATATCTTTAATGCCATCTGATTCTAGGAGACTAACTAACCACTGTGGAGTCTCCATATCTGTCGATTCAATCTCAAACCTTGCCATAAGCACTCAGGGATGCATTCCGCTGAGAACCACTCACACGAGTTGGGGTCGGGACCTCTATCCAGCCTCGTAAATGAGCCAAAAGTGCAAATCAACATCGCTGAGCCGGATGTCATTTCATCAATCACCCCAGCACATCTACGTGAGAAACCAACAGAATCGCCAACAGACCCGTCTGATGCATCACCCGTAGAGAAGGCGGCGTCGTCGACACCCCAGCGCAATGTCTCCAAGGCGGCTGGCGTTACTGTCATCGTGACCCTCGCCGGCATCAGCTTTCTCAATACCATGGGATCAGGTATTTTGATCGCCGCGCTGCCGACAATGGCCCGCGATGTCGGCCTGCCTCAGGGTCTGATGCTCTGGCCAGCTTCAGTGTATGCGCTCGCAGCTGGCGCCTTGCTCCTCATCTTTGGGGCCGCTGCCGATGTCATCGGGGCTAAGCTGATGTGGGTGACTGGGAGCTTTTTATTCATTGCTTTCACACTGGGTATCGGTTTTGCCAAGACTGGCATCCAACTCATCTTGTTTCGCACATTCCAAGGTGTCGCTATCGCCATGTGCTTACCCACCGCTGTGAGCCTGATTACCAATACGTTCCCCAAGGGCTCATGGCGCAATATGGCCTTTGCGATGAACGGCATGGGCCAACCTCTGGGGTACTCGCTCGGTCTTGTCTTAGGTGGCATCTTTACCGACACGATTGGGTGGAGGTGGGCATACTACCTGATGGCCATCATCAATGTTTTTCTCTCTGTAGCATCGCTATGGTCGTTGCCTGTCGTTCATCATCACTCGGAGAAGCGATGGACAACAAGACTAGCTCATGACATTGACTGGGTGGGTGCTATCATCATGAGTGTTGGACTTGCTCTGCTCTTTTATGTCCTAGCTGCTGTATCTACTTCTTATATCAGCCTCGGTTACGCTCAAAATATCGCTCTCTTAGTCATTTCTCTTGTTTTGATTCTTTCTTTTCCATTGTGGATGCACTGGCAGAAGAAGCACAATCGGCCCGCTCTTATTCCTAACAAACTGTGGCAAAACGCAAAGTTTACTACGATTTGCTCTTCGGTCTTCTTCTGCTGGGCGTCTTTGAATGCAATTGAGTATTATATCACGCTCTAGTAAGTGTGCCAACAATGATAACAAATAACTCACGGGCAAATATTGACTACGCGCAGCTTCCAAGAAGTCGAGGGCGTCTCGCCGCTACAGAGCTCTCTCCGCTTTCTACCGCATCCCATCGCGGGCACGGCGACAAATATCGCTACAGCCTACCTAATCTCAAGGGTCGAAGTTCGTACTCTCGGTGTCGTCTCAGGAGTTATCACCATGATCGCGCCTATTTTAATGGCCACTGTGAGAATTGGAGAGAATTACTGGACAGCACCCTTCTTCGCTCTCCTTTTATCACCGCTAAATCCCGACGTACTTTTTACGGCATCAAATCTAGTGATATCGGACGCTTTTCCGTCAGATGTGCAATCAATCGCAGGCGGTGTGTTTAACGAGGTGGCTCAGTTCGGCAATGCCGTCGGCCTTGCCGTCACGGCGGCAATTGCTTCGTCTGTGACGGACCACTCACACAAGATAGATTCGAAAGTCGCCTTGATGGATGGCTATAGAGCTGCCTTCTGGACTGTATTTGCTGCGACGGCACTCGTGGTAGTGATTACATTTTTCGGCTTGAAGAGGGCTGGCACAGTTGGAAAGAAGGATGACTAGGTTGTAATTAAGGTAGTTTTAACCCACCTTGAACGTAGCCTCCATCAACGTTATGTTATCCAAATTTTAGTTACAATTATCTCTAATTAATAAGATCTTAATCATAGTAGTTATACTGAAATGACTCCGGTAACTTGCGTACCCCTGAGTCCTAACCCCTGCGTCCATGCGTGATAGCCTATTTTTATTCTCTAACTTATCAGAAAACCCACTTACACTACTTCGATATGATGCATAGGCTAGAAACGATGAGTAACAGTAGGAGTTCTTGTTGATTTGCTGTATATGCTAGTAGTAAGACGTTGGCCCTCATCTGATCTAAGATACCAGTGTAGTTTTCCTAGCCAGATCCATCTAAATCAACATCAAGTGCCGTTGGTTCCATCGAATCGACTTCCCTAACTCATCTACAGACATTTCTAAGTCCTTCTTCGGCTCTATATACAGAATTCCTGAGCCAACGCGACAGAAGGTGGGCATGCCATGAATTTGAGCGTCACCACTTACTGCATGAAGCAATATGACAAAGTACCACATCTTCTCCGGGCCCGAATCCACTGTTGCGTCTATCCTCCGCTGCTGTAAATGTAGTAAGACGAGTTCCCCTGGGAAGTCTTGAATGCTCGGCCAGGTCCGGCTGGCATTCGACTTGCCGGTCAAATCATCCCAGCCACCAGTGTAGTGAATGGTGTCTGTGACAACGCGGGAAATCGATCGCGCATCGACACAGTCTCCTTCGATAAAGATGTACGAGCCTAGGCCAACGCTCATGTATGGATTTGAAACTGGCCCGGGAACCATCTTGTAATCCAAAAGGCGAACGCCATTTTGATCGGACCACAGCCTGGTGGCAGCGGGCTTGGCTTCGGATTCACAAGTGTATTTAATGCGACAGTCTACCGATGCCCAACTCCAGGATGGAGCACGGTATTCGGTAAGAATCTTGCGCCAATGATTCGCAGCCTCCCATGCGAGACATCGCGAGGGAAATTTGCTCCATATGCCGCCTAAGTAGTCGCCCAAACCGTCGCTAAATACGTCTGCCAACGCGGCTATAGCGGGTAGTTTATCTGTTGCATGCGTCAAGTCTCGCCCCGAGTACTCAGTAAGACAGTGAAACCAGGCGCCTAATGCCTTGTTTGGCAACGTTTCGTCCAGCGGCTCCGCAGGGTCTCGTTCTTTCCTACGAAGCCACCGCTCGATATGGCCGCGTATATCATGCTGACGTTTGTCTAAGGGTCGAACAGAATTGCTGCTCCAGATGTCATTGATGCGCACTTCCGGCTTAGGGGACTCTGTCCAGAAGTCCTGGGCGCACTCCCACAACATCCCATATGGTGTGTAGTGGAGTATTCGAGTAGCCATGATTCGCTCCTGGGCACACCAACTCCGAGAATTCATCGGACATATATCTATAATACGTCTAAACGAATTTTCGTTATCGAGGAAGGCCTCGTTCACAGAGTATGCCGATTGATGGCCAAGCCCAGGTGTAACTAACGACGGGCGATACCGGAGAAATCCCTCGTCGCTGTTTGTCGCGAACGCGGCTGAAAGAACTAGACTAGCACAGGTATAAACCTGTGCCATCTTTGGAGCTTGTTCCTCCCAGTCTTCTTTCGAGTCCTGCACGATGCACAGCGCGTCAATCCAGATGTAGCGGTAGCCTAGGAGTCTGGTGATTTTCAGCGCATCTTGAAAATTTTGGGACAACGAAGATAGATCGATGCCTTCCCGGCACCACTCGTTTTCATTCTCCCCTAACAGTTTCTTCATGGGCCTTTTACCCCAGCAGTGAGTTAAAGCAACGTATGTACCCGTCGTTCCACCTGGGACACAGAGCTGAGGTCGCGAGTTGTCGTCCGTGGGCACTTTAATCACCCTTTTCGGTAAAACAACTTCTTCACGACGAGCACAGCCATGCGCGAGACACTCATCAAGCCATGATCGCACTCGCTGAAGACACGAATCAACGATGGGGTATTCAGGAATGAATATCTCCTTAGGACGACCGGCAAATGATGGTTCAGGCCAATGAACCAGCTGAATCCTGTTGGGCGTAGATTCAGGAATATCGTACCAAATATCCCCGTATGCACTAGGACGCTTGTGACCAACCTGCAGGAAGGCAGAGACATCGGGGTCAATCACCTTTTCTGGCGGAAGCGTTACTTTTAGCAGATCTCTGAAGGTTCGACAGCCATCGCAGCCGCCAGCAGCATTACGTTGGAGTTGTGAGTAACTAGGTAAGCAGAGCCGTTCCGAGGCATCTTTACATGGAGCAAATGAGGCACAGAATTCGCAAAGTGGCATTGCAAAATGTAAAACAGGAGTTCACCAAGTTTTTGTTTTTGATGCTCCGTGACACTGGGATGTAGCTGACGTCAATATCAACAGGAGGATTCGTTTCAACGATGAAGTCAGGGCGCCGGCGGATAGATTGGCAGCTGCTAGCGACGTCATGATGAGTCAGCGGAAATCAACGGACCTAGTTCATTTCTAGGGATCAGCGCAGAGGATTGTCAGAAGGATAGTCGGCAGATGCTAGGTTTGTATGTTCCAAAAGTCAAGATCTATCTACCTCTGTATGTGCGGAAAAAGCAATGAAGGTGGAAGAGAGTGTTTTGTGTTAGGTTATTGGCATATAGTATCGGCTTGTCACATGTGAGCAGCGTACTGTCGATTGGAGAAGCGTGGTAATGTGTTGTGTCTCTAGAATAAGATATAATTGTTATCTTTCCTCTATCTTTAACTAAGTTGTCTTCCTATTATGAAGGCGTGCATGTTGTGGAAGTGTACTTTTGGCCTCTTATGCATATGGGGTGGTCACCCGTGGTCGTTTTACTAGGCGCCCGTGACGTGAGTGGTAGTGGTGAATTTTTTGTCTTAATTGACTGGGTTAACCTAATAAGAACTCGCCAACTAGCTGAATATAGCGATTATGCTCTTCAAAATGAGCCATGTGGCTCGAATTCTACAGCGTTACCTATCTCACCTTAGGAATATGGGTGAACTACGGCTTGACACACTGATCCGTCGCCTCGTCGTACCTTCAGTTCAGGAGAATCATTTCAACCTTGATTTTATGTGCGTTTTGCCACCCCTCCTAGTTTTTGAACGAGCTAATGATAACGCATTCTGAGGATCCTTGCCTTCGAGGCACTGTTAGCATTTTGTCTTCAAACAAGTACCTACATAGCTGGGTTATGTCCTCTAGGACTTTTTGTCTTAGCGACGCTATGCCATTGCTCCGGCGGGGACAGATAAACACGAAGGCATCAATCTCATTTAATAGATAACTCAAACTAGACTGTACTCACATGGCCATGTAAACAGCTGGGTCGTCTTTCAGATTCCTAAAAGCAAGCATATGATCGTCGGGCTATAGATTCAGTCGATAAACGTATCGTGCATAGAATTCTTTAGCCGTATTTTCGAATTCCTCTCTCTTATGCTTACCCCAATTTCACACTTTTTGAGTATTAATCGCGCGGGCTCCGGCAACACCGCTAATAGATCTCGAGAGCTTTTTACTAAAAATGGAATACTTGCTGGCGCCCCTAACAAGATGAGGTTTTTAAGCCCCTGTGGCTTAAAAGCTGTATACGCGCTACTAAGCATGCCGCCCCAGCTTTAATCAAACAGGAGAGCCTTTTTAACTTTAGCTTTGAGAACTTTAGCTTTGAGTAATTAACTAAGTTGTCCAGCTCTTGTATGAATAGATCGAAGGTCCAGAACATAGTATTACTTATTTTGTCCCTAAAATATATAGAGCGGTATATAAGGCACGTCTGCCACTAATATTATATTGTTTATAAATATTAACAAGCGGAAATAGGTAATCATAGCCGGCGCCAGGGGCACCGTGGAGCGTCACGAGTACCGGGCCCGAGTAGGATTTAAAGTCGCCGTAAATCTTGTACCATATCTTGCACGGCTTGCCCGCGCCGCACGCATTAAAAGCTACCTTGCCTTCGTGAGGAAGAGAAGCCATGATAATTCAATTCGGGAAAGAAGAGGTATCATGAGAAGGTAGAGATCTTTTCAGGGGTATCTCCGTCTTTGTGGAGTACTTATTCAGCGATACATCATCATCCTACACTACGTATGCTGTAGCTGCATGCTGTGTGGGGATATTACCAACATGGCCGTCAATCTTACGCTTGCGAAAGCTGACCGATAGAAACGGGAATCTCACGACAGAGGTAGCTAAGAGGGTTAAATTTAGGTGATATCTTGAATAGCTTCAATACGTTCTATTTTTTTGAATTGTGTTTCGGCTGGGTGACCTACCAAGGACTGTAAGCCAATCAAAGATGGGTACTTTCTTACGAAAGAAACGAAAGAATAGTCACGTGTTTGTGGCTTCTCAGACAATATGTCAACCCCTCATTCAGCCTTATCTCGTTCTTTGATCATTACAACCCTTCGTACTGAAAACTCGTTCTCTTTGCCTTAATCTTAACGTGTAATCATGCGCCTCCTCCAGAAGCGAGACGACGGAAGCATCATACTGACCAGGGACCTTTCCCATGACATTCCGCCGTATGCTATTCTTTCCCACACCTGGGAAGCAGAAGAGATCACCTTTTCCGATATCGTCGAAACCCCCCATCAACAAAATTACGGCGACCGAAAAGCTGGTTATCAAAAAATCGATTTCTGTGCGAAGTTGGCCGCAGCTGATGGCTTGCAGTACTTCTGGATTGATACTTGCTGCATTGATAAGAGCGACGCTTATACGCTTCAAGTGGCAATAAATTCCATGTTCCGATGGTTCGAGAACGCTGAAAAATGTTACGTATACTTGTCGGATGTAACGATCAATGTGGAGGATCATCAAGAAAATCTACTACAGCCAGCGTGGGAAACTGCATTGCGCAGAAGCAGATGGTTTACCAGGGGATGGACGCTACAAGAGCTTCTTGCCCCCCATAATGTGGAGTTCTTCTCAAGGGAAGGCCATAAGCTGGGAAATAAACATACATTGGCTCAGCTTCTCCAGGAAGTGACCGGTATCCCCGTCGATGCTCTTTGGGGAAAGCCACTGGCCAACTTTAACGCCAGCGAGGTCATATCATGGTCGCGTGGCCGAGAGACAAGGCTCGAAGAAGACAAGGCGTACTCACTCTTGGGAATGCTCGGCGTTTATATGCCGCTCCTTTATGGCGAGGGAGAAGCCAGATCGATGAAACGACTCCACGAAGGGATTGCCCACCGCAGAGGCTCTTGTTTCACTGTGCCATTTGGGCACAACAGAAATTTTGTCGGGCGCGAACCAATTCTAGAGCAGCTTCTCGAGAAGATCCCACCCTATGCTAATAGAGACGATTGCCAACGCACCGTCGTTGTAGGTCTCGGTGGCGCTGGCAAGACACAAATTGTGCTCGAAGCTGCCTATCGAGTCCGTGATAGGTATCCAGATTGTTCCATATTCTGGGTCCCAGCTATCAGCTTAACCAGCTTCGAAGTTGCTTACCGCGAGATTGCGCAACAACTCCAGTTCTCCGGACTCGACGACGAGAGGGCAGACCTGAAAACCATTGTAAAAATGGGCTTAAGCAAGAAGAGCGCCGGCAGCTGGCTTTTGATCATCGATGATGCCGACTATTTAAGGCTCCCCAATGCCGTCCCCGTCGATTCTTCAGAGCATGGCAGTACGACTCTCATTGACTTCCTCCCCTTCAGCCGGGAAGGGTCACTCCTTTTCACAACCCGAAATTACGGAATGATTGCTGAGTTGGACGTTCGACGAGAAAATATTTTTTCTGTGGATATGTTAAACAATAATGAAGCAGCTACGTTGTTACGAACAGGACTCAAAGAAAGCCAGATTAAGAATAGAGAAGATGTAGAAAGTTTACTCGGATGCCTAAGCAATCTTCCACTTGCGATCAAGCAGGCGTCAGCGTTCATGGCTTCGCATCCCGATGTCACCGTATCACAATATTTAGAGCTTTTCGGAACAAGCGATGACAACATGATGGATTTGCTGAGTCTCAATTTCGAGGATCGCTTCCGTTATAGGCAGCATGCTAAATATCAGAACCCAATTGCTACAACATGGTTAGTCTCGTTTGAGCACATCTCCCAACAAAACCCCCAAGCGATAAGCTATCTTAAGTTCATATCCCTCTTAGCCGAAAAGGCTATACCACTATCCCTACTTCCAGTTGCTCCAGAGATTGAGATGCTGGAAGCAATCCGCGCATTAGAGGCCTACGCGCTTATTGACAAACGCAACACACCAGATGAAATTAGCATGCATCGGCTTGTTCGACTCGCCGTGCGGAACTGGTTGCGAGAAAAGGGGGAATGGGATCAATGGACTGCGAACGCTGTGCAACGACTTGCAGCAGTATATCCATTCCCACAACATGAGAATCAAGAGACCTGGGCTCGCTACTTGCCACATGGGCATGCAGTGGTGGATATTGATGGTGCTATTACTGCAGAAGGAGATACTACCCTTATTTCCAATATTGCGGAAAGTTATTCGGTTCTCGGCGATTATAGTACAGCGGAAAGGTTGTATCTACGGACATTCACGCTGATGGAGGAGCGTCTAGGTAGAACGCATCCTCACACGCTTAACAGCATGGAAAATTTAGCTCGCGTCATGGGCTACCAGGGGAAGAATGAAGAGGCTGAAAGTTGGATACTGGAGATGAATGAAAAGGCGTCAAACAGAGAGTATCATAACACACCTGACATCACGAAGAACCTTGCTGAAGCTCTTGCCCACCAAGGGAGAGCCGCAGCAGCTAATCAATCGATACTCGAGTCCAATGACGTTGCATCCATGAGCGATAATAGTTCCGATACCGAATTTTCGTCAAGCTCTAGGTCTTCCAGCCAAATTTCTGGCGCTTCATCTCAGAGCTCTATATTCGGAGAAGAAGGCAAAAAAGACATTGTAATGGAACTGGCTACGACTTTCTATCAAGATGCCGACTTGATACTTCTCTATTCCGATGGTATTGAAAGTAGGAAACGAAATGAATTTCTCAGAATTCACGACAGTTTGTTGCAAGACTTCTGCGACAATCTTCGTCTTGAGACAAATTACAACAATCCTCCTTACATCATGAGGGTTCTCGAGAGTAAACACCAAAAGCGAAGGATCTCCAGCGAAATCTGGGATTTCATTGTCGAGAAAGATACCAGTAGTCAGTTCAAATTACGTGATCAATCAGCTACTAGAAGGAAGCGGCTTAATGAACGGCTAAGACGGATGAGGATCAACCATATTTCGCTGCCAGACTATGTCCCCAGTATACGCTTTGATGATTTCCGTGAGGTGAGTGATCATAAAGCTCAAAACGATATTGACGAAAATATCGATGATGAGAGCGATAGCGAAAACGGGGAGAGCGATGAAGATAACGAAAAGCACGAAATGCCTGATCTACAATATCTTGACAGGTTTATAACTGCTTTTACTCAGCGTCCGGCTTTTCGCGCATTCAAAAGAAGCATCGATTACCTTGCAAAACCCCCTCCGACACTTGCTATCGCTGTTCACAGTCAGAATATGAAGATCGTGGAATATTATCTAAGGAACGTAGATCACACCACGCAGAGGAAAGATATATATCCTTGGGTGCAAGAACTCGATGAACTCGGGTTATCAAGACAAGCAATCGCGGCATTGCTACTTGATAATAGAGATGAATCGGCTAGTAATCTACTGTCGCATAGTACACGCCTAACAGAGCGGCTAAAATATTTTGCCCACCGACTCGGAGATATATATTCACGAACAAACGAGATATACAGCCTTGAAGGAGCCGTTAAGCTAGCGACTATTAGTAGTGAGCTTACCTCTGAGCGCGCTGACAGAACACAGTGGCCTAGCAATCTCGGTATTCCGTTGGAAAACAACTCCCGAACGACAAGGAAAATGAATAGTGCAACTGCAAAAGCTGCAACATTTCAATGGGATGTACCTTCGCTATTTCTCGAGCAAAATGGCGGCGTTACTTTTGTAGAAGATTTGGATTATCAGATAAGGACCTTCGTTGTTCTCACCGGCTCTGATGGCGCTTTCGAGGCATCGACATGCGCCAAATATCTCGAACAGACATTTGGCGCAGTTGGTAGGGAAGTCCTCAACATTGTGGTTGATGCTCTGACATGTTTCATGTTCTCAAACTTGCCGGCAAATGGAAGAGCACAATTAAAACAGACGTATGCTCAAGCGAACAACAGGAAAGCTTGCGTCAAAGTTGAAAGAATATCTTGGCGCGGTATCACGCTGGCGACAAGAGAACTCGACTTCCCACCTGATTTTATTGAGAGCATGACGTGGCTTTGCGAAAGTATGAGGATTATTTCACCAGTGTCTTCTCAGAACCTTGATGAATGTCGGCTCTTCAAATCCAGCATGCGCTTGTGGTCGAAACTCGGGACGAGCAGCAGAGGATCCGCACCCATTACTATTTTCTCTCTCTCGCCACTACGGCAGTTGACGGACGTGGAAATCGGTAGAGCCTGCTGCTGGAAATTTTTGTTCAAGTCAGCAGTCATATCATGGAAAGAAATGGAACACAAAGGGGGAATTGGACTTAAGGTTCAGTACGATTTGCTTGTTCACCTCGCTGCTGTGTCGAACTATGCGTACGTCGAAAATCCTTTGACAAAAGATGGAGGCAAGGGGCTCGTCGCTTTTGGGTTCTACACAGCTTTGATTCCTACGGCTCGGGACCCGACTACAAACAGCATCCAATGGCATCTCGAGGTAAACCGCGACCATGTCATCGACCCCGAAAAGCTCGAGACAATACAAGGAGAGTGGCTACCAATAAGCGACTCCCAAGTATTTTCCAAATCAACCTGCTTCTTAGGGTGGAAAGAGTATGTCAATGTCAAACTTGGGACTTCTCAAGGCAGCTACGATCTTCAATGGACAGGCCTGCCGAAAATCGGGAAACCTTATCATCTTGATGCGCTCAACATAAACGCTGGACTTAGTACTGGGAGTATTTTTCCTATCGCACTGACTGCCAACGCCGGTGGCACATTCAAAACTAAAAGCACCACCCAAAACTTTGATCGTGAGGCTACCTTCGAAGAGGCTGTCCGCAATCAAAGACATCACGTTACATTTGTGTACGATTCGGGAAGCCAGATTGCTTGGCTCGTCCCACAGCTGAGCTGGATTCTGCATCTTTGCCATACATGGTGGCTCCGACAGCGTGGCAACGAGGAGCTATCCGGTCCAATTCCATTTGCCGACCTCTCGACCAATGGTTCTGAAGCAGCCTTTAAAGCACTTCATAAGCGCGGCGAGACTGTTGTCTTCCATGATATAAGCCTTTGTCAAATCCTGCTTCAGATCCTTACAGATGTGCTAAAGCAGAAGCTTGAAGAACAGGGAAAATCCAAGGTATATGGCATTGAGACAATGGATCTTGCTATACGACCTTCCGAGACAGAACCCCGAGTGTTGAAGCTTCCGAGAAAGAGTTATTCGTGGCAATACCTGACAGCAAAAGCTGATAGTGTCTGCTTTTGTAACGGGTTAGGTCAAGCACTGGAGCCACGATTAGAAAGTTTTAATAACTGTAACTGCAATACCATTCCGAATAATCAGCATCTCCTAGTCGCGCATTCATGGTGTGTTACAAGGCTGCTTGAAAGAGAAAACAAAAATCTGAATGATCTTAAAGACGGCCGAATCAACTTGGAGGATGGAAAAGAATGGCTCATGAAAGTATGGCCATTCGATACTTGTTCACACCCCCTTGAATGCAATTACTGGGCTTCCACCGGCAATGTAATGCAACGCTTCTCTAAAACAAGCATCTGGAATAGGGAGACAAGAGGGCATGTGCATACCAGATCGCCCCCGATAACTGGGGCATTTGTATTGCGGTAGGTTCAAGTGGGCTCGGGTGATCAGGAGTGACAGCATGGCGGCTTGGTATTCACTGCACCGCGTACACACACTTAAGTCTGTGTGATTTTGTAGAATAGCTTCTTTTTCTTTCCTTTCTTCTTTAGCTTAGATTTTTTCGTGAGCCCTGCCTTCGTTCATGTGCCAAGTACAACATCTTTCGTTTTTCTTTAATAAAGAACCCTTCGTTTTACTTAGTTGTACCTCCTTCGCTAAAAATACAGGCATAACATCCCACGGTGGGTGCAAGACTTGACGGTTATCGTAGACCAATAGACTCATTATTAACTCCATATCTCGGACAAGGCTCGGAGAGATTTGTTCGTATCACAAATAGGTGTGTATGGCACAATAGTTGAGCTGTCTCTGGCAACATTAAGCCGCAAACATATGGGCCCATCTTATTTAGTATTATACAGCGAGTGATAGTACCACGATACTAGGCAGGGTACAAGTGCCTGCGAATACCAGCATACGCATGCCTTCTTATCCCACCTTTGACATACTATACGCTTACCTATAACACAGCTTAGGCCTTCATTCTTGATTTCTATTGCGTCTGATTGCATCGATATCACTATGTAGGACAATGAACGTAAGTCTATATGGCTAGAGACTAGTTAAAGAAGGTGTCTAGATCTTCTTGCAATAAATTAATTACCCATGCTCACCATACTATAGATCCTGACAATCACAGTATTACCTAATTTATTCAAGTAGTTAGTGTTGGCATTGGATAAGTACCGGTAGTCTCCTCGGTTCCAAGCATTTTCCCCGCAATAACAGGAAGGCTTTATTACTCGCGCAATCTTAGCCCACCGCTGCCAGTCTGTGTGTTTTCGTATCCTCATAATCTAATTGGCTCTACTCAGAAAGCTTCAGGCGTAATGCTTGCATAAGTAGCTGGGTTTAGCCGACAACGGCGAAGGTCCTACCACAGAGATCCGAGATATATCCGAGTCACGAAGCAGTATTGGAGTATCTACCGAAGGAGACACCACACCCTTACGTCAAAGTTAAAGGGAAATCATTAGGAGAGTACGTTGATCATATATATATATAAGATGGGGGGCCCGAAGGGTTCTTAATTGTTTCTTCTTGTAGGTATCGTATAAATCCAATAACTATACAACATTTAGTACAATGGCAATTCTTCACCCTCTTATTGGTTCGGGCTACAAGGGGAAGTCGAACCACGCAGGTGGAAAGCTTTACTGCCACTGCAAGGACGCCCCCGTCGAGATTACTCTATCATCTGACGTAGCCTTCAACCATGCCTGTGGCTGCTCCAAATGCTGGAAACCAGAAAGCGCCCTGTTCAGCGTCGTCGGCGTCGTACCCCGTGAGAAGCTTGCCGTCACCGCTAATGGATCGAAGTTACACGTCATCGACCCCAAAGCCGCCATTCAACGAAACGCCTGCAAGAGTTGCGGCGTCCACATGTTCGGTCGCATCGAGGTTGATCACCCATTCAAGGGCCTCGATTTCGTCCACACGGAACTTAGTCAAGGGGCTGGCAAGGACGGATGGCAAGAGCCGCAGTTTGCTGCCTTTGTGAGCAGCATCATCGAGCAAGGATTCAATCCAGACAAGATGCCCGAAGTAAGAGGCGAGTTCAAGCAGGCGGGGCTTGAATGTTACGACTGCCTCTCACCGGCGCTAATGGACCTCATCGCTGCTTTTACAGCTAAGAAGGCGGGAACCTTCAACACAAAAGCATAAGGACAGGATACTGTGGAATAAAAGCTTTCGTAGGTCAATTCAATAGTCATTATCTTATGCAAGGCGGGTAAATCAAAACCTCATGCACTCTCACGCTTAGCACTTCATAGCGTTTACGAACAATGCAACTATCATACCATAGTAAAAGCTCATACTCACTTCGGTGAGGATGGAAGGGGCCAAGGCGATGATCCCTCAATCGTTAAAGGGGCTAAATTTGGGGGTGATATCACCCCGTTTTCTTTTAGGCAGAGCAATCTAGGGATGAGGAAATTGATCATATGGCGACACTACAATTATTCTCAGTTATGCTGTATTGAAATATGTTCAGAGATCGCGACGAGGCGGGCCTTTTCTTGGACCGCCTTTCCATTTCCTGATCTAAAACCAACATAAAGTTATTCAACACTGTTTAAATGCATTTCATGTGTATGCGTAAAGTTATTGTTATAGTTAATGGGGAAGTTGCTAATTTGAGAGCTAGACTAGTGGAGTAAATTGTCTTTTCAGTTTTAGCTACTATATAATCATTCGAGTAAGGATCGCCAAGGATGACGCGAAGTGGATAGAACGGGATGCATGGATAGTGGCTCAGAGTAAACAACAGCTTTCTCCGCATGCTGTGCCACACTCGTTATCGCAAAAGTCTGTATAATGGAGGGTCTTGCCTTTACCTATCATACATAGTTTCAGCTTATTTATTCTCTTATCCTCGAACATCAATCTTTAGCATTGGCAATTCTTCCGTCACATCTGTAGTATCCACAACATGGATCAACTCGAACCTGCACAAAATACCATTCCGGCCAAGAAGACCCAGGTCAAGCGTGGCGTGGAGCCAAATACCATTCTGTTTCGAGGCGAGGACGGCGTCGAGCACACTATTAAAATTCCACCCGGCCCTTACCGGACTGCGGCCCCGAATAATATGGAGTTCACAGACAACAACGGCGTACATCGGAGCATTTACCTCCCACAGGGGACTATGAAGGAGGCTTGGGATCACTTAGAAAACGAACGATGGGATGAACTTGCCAAGTTTGAACCGTATAGTAAGTTTCCTTCGTCATAAAGTTTTCATATTCATCACTAATACTGGCTTTTGTAGCAGACCAAGGCTATACAGAGGAAGACTTTAAGAAGTATCAGGAGTTACAAGATAAGAAATACGGGAAACACGATTCTTCCGAGACGGATGCAGCCAGAGGCAACGAACCAGGTACTGACAGCACATAACCAGGATCAAATGAAAAGGTGTTATCTGAAAGATTGGTCTCTGACTTGAAGAGTTGTTCCCTGCTGCTTTATTCCTCATTCTGTTCTTCAGACTTAGCTGGCGTATAATTGGCTAAACACTGGTGGCTATCGCCTTCAGCTTTCATAGACCTGTTAAGATAAACCCATACAAACATGAAAAATAAGTGAATGGAATATCTAACTACAAAGTGGTATTGTCACGACCTCTGGATACTGAAGGCAACGTAGGGGTAAGTCTTAAATACTTGTTGTCGCACAAGGAGCTCCAACATCTACATCTACAAGCTAGAGATCTATATACAAAATGCCCTCTTTGTTCTGTCACTCTAGGGAGGCGGTATGCAGTTGTAGGTATCGCGAGGCTTCGCGAGAGTCTGACAGGTATTAACTTTAAGGGGGTTCTTAGAAATTATGTTCACTAGGTTTTAGTAGGGGATGTTTATCTTGATTTAAAAGGATCACAACTTCCTTCCGCTATAACCTATCTAGTTAGTGCCAATACACTACAGATTCAGGTCAGCCTAGCGAAGTGTAGTATTGTCGCTGAATTCGAATGTTACAAGGTTGACCGATGATAAACTTAGTTGTTGTTGCAAGCTGTCTTTCATATACTGTTTATGATTTAGCGATCATTATAGGAAGTGAACTGCTGTAGATAGTATTTCCGTACTTGTACACGTAGATTCTAGGTAGACAATCTACCGCTTTATTTGCTTACGCGCGCCTAGGCCCTTAATAATGGTGGGGCGAAAGAAGTAATTAATATCATGGTCTCATCATCTTCTACGTATCATGTAGTCATTATTTATTTCACGATCCGATGGAACATACGACTGGCTCTTGGGATTACCTATGAGAGCAACCCCTTCGACGACTATAGCCATATCAGCTAGAGTCAACAACCTAGCGACAGGTGTAAAGGATAAGGTTTCAAACAACTGGGAGGCAGAACTACTCCTTTAATTACTCATGTAGTCCATTCCCGTTTGTAATCTAGCTAACATAGAACACGTTTCGGTCCAATTGATTTATTGCATGTTTTCTCTCAGCCCCTCCGACTAATTATTTGCCAAGTGTAAACGAAACTCTTCATCTATCTCGAAGTGAATAACTTTCTGGGCAAGCCCAATTTACGGAACTATAAGCATTTTGTATCAAATACAGATATAGTCTGACCTAAGAAGGCGATATGACTTGCTTCTTTATATATCACTATGAAAAGTTGGGGGTTTCTGCCAAGCACTTGCCCTAATTTGCTGCCCTTTACATCGCAACATGGCCAGGGGCAAAAGTAATATGATGTTAATAAAAGCGAAGACGAGCCAAGCATACTGGAAGCCTATTTTGTAAGCGAGGGGGAGACTAGGTGTCAACATGAATCAGTATCATTCTCGCGTTCCGGAAATTAAAGAGCTGGGAGCACATACGCGTAGAAAGAAAGGAGACCGCTGAATATATTCCGGAAGAAGTTGATCACTGCTGAGATTTCAACGCTCTGTGGTTTATAGCACTGATAATATGTGAGCCAGGTTGGACTTCGGTCGGTTGTTAGGGAATTGCTCACATCTGTGCAGTAGGCATAAACAACGGTCGTCGAAACCTGAAATCCGATGTTCGCAATCGCCATTCCGAATGCGTTGCCAATCCAGCTTGACGTCTCCGAGTGGCTGATGCAGATGCCGTCGATGATGGTACCGATCGGAAGCAGAAGCACGAGCCAGAGCGCATCGAGCCGCGCCTCCGGTGGTCTTTCGCCGTTGTGCCGCTTGGCGTGGAGGTAGATCAGGCGATCAGTGAACCAGCCTGCGCCGGCCTCGCCGATGAGGTTTCCAATGATCAGAGGAATCGATAAGATCAGGCCAGTCTGGGTGATGCTGAAGTGGTAGAACTCTTTGTATACAACAGATCCCGTGGCTGCAAACAGCACGGAGCCATATGTGAGGCAGGTTATAAAATAGAGGGCCGGCAACAATACAGCGAGGTACCGGAGCACGATGAAAGGACGTATGAAATCGCGTGGAGATAGTCTGCTTCGTGCTGGCAAAGACGGAAATAGTAACAGGTCTAGGAATCGTCGTTCCTTGACGTTACTGCTTTGCATGTTTCTGCTGTAGAGTGTTTCGGGGAGGCTGCATACTATGATTGCGGTGACAGCTAGTTGAATATACCCCTGTCATAGGCAATTATGAAGAGCACATGAGAAGAGGAGGCCTATTAGACTTACCGGTATACCGAAACACCATCTCCATCCGAGATTCTGAGCGATAGGTCCGCCAAGCAGGGGTGCCACGTGAGCGCCGTTGTTGATGCAGAAGGCCCATATGCCCATGTAGAAACCCCTTTCGTGGTAGAAGTAGAGGTCGCAGATGGTTGGGGGACCGAGGGCGTGCAGCCATCCGGTACCAATGCCATTGAAGACGCGGGTGACGAGAATACCCGTCCAGCTCGAGCTATACGCGGCGGCGATATTGGTGACGGCGGCCAGAAGCGACCCAGCCAGGAAGAGGGGCCGCCGCCCGTACGTGTTGGCGACGGGAAGGACGAAGAGCGGGCCCGCCGCTGAGAAGACAAGAAACACCGTCAGCTCGTACGACGCCTCCACGGGTGTGATGCTGAATGCTTCTGCGAGCGGCACGAAGGCGGGGTTGATGACGGCGCTGGCTAAGGGGCCCAGAAACGCCAGCAAAGAAACTTGTATGCAGACGGCGAACTTAAGCGCCGGTGACCAGTTCTACATGCCCATGCCGCGTCAGCTAGCCGTGCAACCCATCATCGCCCTTGCTGCGTAACCTAGTTCATTGTACATACTCACCAATGGATCATCTTTGCGTGACGTTGGCTGGGGTACCAGCGGCAACCCTGCCTTGTCCAGCTTCTGTTGACTTGGTTCATAGTGTTCAACGGGCAACGCATTATTTTCATCTAACTCATGCTCCTTCTTCCTTTCGATACTATCACTGGTCATATTTAGGCTGCGGATTCTATGGTGAATGAATCGTCAATTCTGCTGACTAGCTTCAGTCTTCAGTTTTGGGGTAGGGCGCAAGGAACGGCAAAGGGCAAGGAACGAGGAGTGAAATAAGTAAGCTAGCTGCCATTGAGACTGCCTGTAATATAATGAAATAGACCTCTTGTTATTAACCGACTTCCGGGATCAATGCAATGAATGGCCACCGACCGCAACATCTCGCCCGATTGGGGACGCTATTTCGAATTCACAGCTTCCCCGCATGTATTGCGGGACGAGATAGTCAAGCAACCGCGAACCTCTGGGCGATGACGGTGGGCGGTACCGATCTCCACTTACTTTTCACTGGCCGTCTGGAGACAATTGCTTGGCTGAGGTCGATAATTCCGTGAAAAGATCTTGCCCAGGTCCGTCATATAGGATGTCTACCCACGGAAACCAGTGCAAGATCTCACTCACACCGATCCAAGAATCTACTCCGCACGCCATCATACTTGTCCTGAGCCAGGGGTGTAGCCATGTCTTGTTCTCGCTCGTAAACACCGTGAGCGCCCCTATCATAAGCATCCAAAGTGCGAATTGGGGCGGAACATCAGAGTTCCCGAGATAGGCGAGAGCCTCTCGAAATATCGCGGCAAGAAAGCTAGACGGTACTGGGACGACCTGTCTCCACTGTACAAACGTCCCGGAGCAGAAGGCCAGCAGCCCTATCCGAGTCACTTCATCTAACGAACCTGGGGTGAAGCGCAGATAGAGCAGACGGTACATGACGAAAACCATTGTATCCAGTAGTAACTCCTTCGGTAGCCGACCGTTTACGGCAGTCGCTCTATTGACTTGCTGAGAGAACTCGTCAAGGACAACCAAAACTTCTTCAAGATCGCGATCTATACAACCGATTGTGCCATTAAATTGCGTATTGATACAATTATAGCCCATCACAGATGGGATCTGCGGATAGCGCCAATGCACGCCTGACGTTACGGATTCCTGAAAGAAGAGCGGTATTGTACCGGTATGTAACGAGAGAGAAATATCTGCCCTAAACATGAGAATTAGTGGCGAGTGATACATGTTAATACAGATCAAGCAGTAAAGGAAGTTTAAAAATGTAAAAGAAATAGTTGAAAGTTAAAGGAGGTAAGCGAGTGATACTAGAAGCCTACCGTAAGATTTCGGCCAGCAGCTTATGGTAGGGCCGAAAAGTATCAATACCACCCCTTAAATGGACGATCCGATACAAGCCACGGACATGACACCTCGCTACCTCGAACTCGCCATGTAGTATGGCATGTGTTGCGAGAGCCACAACGACCAGCAAAGTGGAATTTGAGGTGGCAATGTCTTCGCCTAGGCGCATACGCTCGCGAAGGATATGCAGGGTCTCAGTGAAGTGCGGGGAGGCCCATTCGTTGTTTGGCCTTGTGCTGCGGTGGCATAATACATCAAAGTAGGCATGCGCCGAGAAGGCCATTGTGTGCACCCATGCGGCGTCCGATAGCAGGGGCTCTAGCCATCGTATGTCTTTTGGAGGATGATCTAAAAATACCTCGATTGGGAAAGTTTCGCTTTTGGTAAGGCTAGAGACTATGAAACATTGGCAGCAGCCCCAACGCATCATGTGGTTGGCGAAAGACTTACATTTCATGATGACGGCGATAGTCGGCACATCCACACCCCCGGCCCAGGGCAGCGATGACAAGTCACTTCCTACCTGCTTCGGGATCTTCAAGGAATACATCTCTGTTGCCGAGAAGACAGGAACAGTTTCTGAAAAAGTTCCAGGGAGAGGGACTCTCTTACGTATAGGCTTTCGCCGGTCCGGGTATGACTTGCCACGATTCTTGCCGAGCATGACATGGCGTCGAATAGCTTTTCGTACCTCCGGCTTCTCGGATCTATCTTTATGGCCGGTAGATAGGATGAACTGGATCCCTATTTCAGCGTTATTAAAGAATGAACAAGAGCTATCATAGAATATGTAGGTCTACTGGGAGAAATAGATCGAAAACGACCTACCTGCAGACTCCATCCTCGGCGTGGTTTGTCCAATACAACCGACCGGGATATTCTAGGCCTTCCCGCAACCCAAAAATGCTAAGATGGAAATTTTATCGTCAATCTAGTGCTTGAGACTATTGACTTGAATAGGAATACAATCTGAAGAAGAATGGAAGCGTCCACATGCGCAGGAGTATTCGGGTCAACTCATTATTCATGTCACTCGAAATCGGAACAGCACTAAGTTATGTTCGGTTAGGCCAAGTCGACTATTGCCCCACATGAGATTGCTTTCCTCTTTGGGAAACACGCTAACCCACGGACCAACACGACAGGGGTACGGAGTACAGTAGATTGTAGCGAAATACTCCGTACAGGGGGCGGGAAAACTAAATAAAACTTCAACGTTTTTGCTATGCCACAAACAGGAAACAATCTCATCGTTGTCAGCATTCATCATGAGGCTCATGAAGATAAGTGACACTGTCTTGATACCAACAGTCATAAGTCTTCCGCTGCCATGTGTATATAAAGAGCTTATACGGAAGAATTACAATGGGTTTCAATTTCATGGCATCACCTATTCTCCTACACCAGCATTTTACCGATAACCCAAAAACTTGATCCAATTGTCTTATCATATCGCTTGCTCCAACTATAAATGCAAATATGGTTGGCTCTAAAGACCTCGAGCCTTCAACAAGATCCTTCGCTAGCATCTTTTATTATAACCAGTTCAAAGCCGAGCCCAACTGGCCGTCCCCGAATGTAGACCTTTCCGGTAAGACCGCCATCGTCACAGGCGGCAATACGGGTCTCGGGTTCGAAGCAGCGTCTCAGCTCCTCGACTTGGGGCTGTCGTACCTAATTCTTGGCTGCCGTTCCCTCGAGCGCGGCGAGCTCGCCGCCTCCAAACTGCGCAATCAGCATCCTGCAGCTAGGGTAGAGGTATGGCTGCTCGATATGATCTCATATGATTCAGTTAGAGCATTTGCGCATCGCGTCGATACTGAGTTGCAGAGGATCGACTACGTATTACTTAATGCCGGCCTTATTCTGATGAATCTCAAAAAGGCACCAGGAACTGGCCATGAGCAGGGGTTACAAGTCAACTACTTATCGACCATGTTGCTGGCCCTTCTGCTGCTGCCGACGTTGAAGGCGAAGGGTCCGCCGAGGGGTCCCGGAAAAGAGCCAGCACACTTGACCATTGTGAGTGCGGCACTTACGCTCGCAGCCAAGTTCCCAAACCGCGACGCCAACCCGCTACTTCCATCCTTCAACGACCCCAAGACATTCGATGCGCAGGAACACTATCACTCGAACAAGCTTCTCGCTCACATGTTTCTCTGGAATCTCGTCGACTACGTGTCTGCGGACGATGTTGTCGTTAATCTAGCAGATCCGGCGTGGTGCAAGGGAACCGGACTGAGCAGGGATGCACCAGCCCCAGTGAGAGCGGGAGCGAAAGTTTTTGGCGCCCTTACCGGACGAACCCAGAGAGTTGGTGCGTCGTGCTTTGTCGATGCCCTAGTGAACAAGGGAAAGGAGTCTCACGGATGCTTCCTCATGAGTTGGCAGATTCATCCGTATGTCCTCTATGCCCTCTCCCTCATAATATGTCAATACTAACTGGTGTGTTTCCTTAGGTTCGCCTCTCTACTGTATACACCCGAGGGTCGTGTCCTGATTCAGCGAGTTTGGGATGAAACTTTAGCCGAGCTCGAATTTGCTGGTGTTCGGACAATCTTGGAGTCTATGAAGAGTTGAATGGAATAATTGTTCTGTGGTAGACAGGCGATAATGATCACGAAGCCCGCATTGGATTTTCTCCCAAGTAATATCTTGTAATTTATTTAGACAACTGATCGCGGTATAGGAATGGCCTTTCGTGTCTACATGCTCGAAACAAATATAAATAGTTGATTTGCGAAAGGAGTGATTAGACTATCATGAACGTTGGAAACGGCTTGAACTTTCCTTATAATCTTGTACATGTAGTCCGTCAAGCCTATTATGACGAACGTCTCAAAGCAAAACTAATTTTGTACTCCACGTTTATGCACCGTTTTGTCCCACCGCCCACAAGGCGCCGAGAACTTTCTTGTGCACGGTTCTTGTAATAATTAGGCTCTTACGTATTTAGCCAAACATACACGGCGCCGTTTAGGAAACCCCACACTGGGACTCCGGGCCGGAATTGGCATGCCGACAAATAGAAGTCCGCCCCCGCGTTCAACCCGTATAAAAACTTAAACTGTATCCGGCTTTCTAGAACCGGCGACTTTTGGTGTCGGAGAGCTATTTTTCATGTCACCATGGGCCTCAGAATGTCTACGGCAAATGCGACAACAGACGAACCACAAGATACACTTGATTACACTACCTCAGAGGCGGGCAATCCGTTCGTGGATGGTTGGTATGCGGACCCAGGTTCAGCAGTATATGATGGTCTGTTCTGGGTGTATCCGACATCTTCACACACCTACGAATCGCAAACATACATAGACGCATTCTCTAGTCCGGACTTGATCAATTGGACCAGACACCCGTACGTCCTAACAATAGCTAACGTGTCCTGGACAACAAAGGCATTGTGGGCTCCTACGCCAATCTATCGAAATGGCAAATACTACTTATACTTCAGCGCCAACGACCTTCAAGAAGATGAGGTCGGAACCCTCGGCGGAATTGGAGTCGCGGTGGCGGATAAGCCAGAGGGCCCCTTTGTCGACGCAATTGGCAAGCCGCTCATTGGCAGCTACCACAACGGCGCACAGCCAATTGATCAGGATGTATTCATCGACGACATTGATGGAAAAGCCTATATCTACTACGGTGGCCGCTCACACGCTAACGTAGCTATGCTAAACGAAGATATGATTTCTATTGGGACATTTGATGATGGCACAACCTTCAAGGAGATTACGCCAAAGAACTATGCTAATGGTGCGAAGATGCTTAAGCGCAACGGCACTTATTACTTTATGTGGTCAGAGGGTGATTGGGCTGGGCCTGACTGCTGCGTCTCGTATGCGAGGGCGGATAATCCCCTGGGTCCTTTCGAAAGGCTGGCTACGGTTCTGCAGCAGGACAGCGCGGTCGCAACGGGAACTGGCCATAGTACTGTCATTAATGTCCCAGGAACGGATATCTGGTATATGCTGTACCACCGTCGACCGCTAAGCGAGACGGAAAAGAACCATCGTACTCTTGCTTATGACCGTATGTATTTCAACAAAGACGGCACAATCCAGCCGATCACCATGCTTGTCAAGGACAACTTCGCCGACGGAGCTATGTTCGAATGGACCACGTACGGCGGTGAATGGTCGGTCGAGAAGCAACGCCTCACAGCAAAAGAAACGAGCGGCGGCATGGCGATGATGGACACGAACTTTGCGGATCTTGTATTCGATGCTACAGTGGCAACCGTCAAAGGGAACGGACACCCCGGGTTATTGTTCCGCGTGACAGAACTCTCGAGAGAAACGTACAAATATAAGGGATACAAAGCTGCAATTTCGCCCTCCGGCGTTATCACCCTAGGCAAAGCAGACCTTGGTGTTTTTACAGACCTAGCTCAGACGAGGATGGATATGGTCCTGGGACAGGAATACCATGTGAGGGTAGTGGCTATAGGGAGTGACATCAAGATTTTCGTCGACGATATGGAAAGAGCCAAGATTCTGTTCACTGATGAGTCGTTTACGACTGGAGCCAACGGCGTAAGAACTTTCAATGCAGCTGCGAAGTTCGGGTCAGTGTCAGTAGCTAAGCCGTCATGTTTCTAGACCCAGAGAGAGACACGAAAGAGGGAGGTCGTATAGTAGAAAACACTTATCGTAGCGTGCGGGCTTAAATAAAATTCCGAGATATTGTTGCAGGCTAGGTTATACGGGTGTACAAGATTGTTGAGGGATTAGTCTTCGGAGACTGTTCGCAGTAGCTTTACAAGGTGATCTTGAACTCCAAGAAGTAGGTGTATTAAGTTACTTCTATTTAACTATCCTGTAGTATAATAACATAAATGTTTTATATATATATTATTCTTCGGCTAATGCTCGACAGCTATGCTGCACTTAGGTTGCTAGTAGGTATTCCTTTATATTTATTAACATCAAATATTATTTCTGTTATAGCGACCGTGACCGCTATCCTGCAAAACCAAAAGATCTAGCAATACCTCAAAATAGAATATCCGGGGCTTTGTACGTACATATGCCACTTTTAAGGACTACAGCCCCGTGGTTGTAGCCCTACCGGTGGTCGTGATATATTATTTATAATCGTTATAAAAACTCCATAATAATCATATTTATTTCATTATTATTATCACCTATTAAGTGTCATAAAAAAATAAGGAGCCTAGTGGGCTTAGTCCATGCCTAGGTGCTAGTTCTGCCACAGGCACTTTATATATAGCTATATTATTTGCGGAAAAAATGATTTTCTGTGTGTTCTTTTTAAAACAAAAACATCAAGTTCTTACTTCAATACCCAGACTTCGTCTGTCATTGATGTGCAAGCTATTATTGTCATGACTGGAAAGGTACGTCTGGAAATTGATACGCAGGTTCACGGCCACGGCCACCCCCTTTATCGAAACTAGTCCTGTTTACACACTTTGGCTTCCAAAACTCCATAAATTCCTGCTCGGAGGTTTTCGTATTGTTTACAGCATAGATCCCCCCCTGCGGCATTCCGGGGGCATAAACAACGGGCCACGTAGGGATTACACAAAGTTCCTACCCGTCGATATATTAGCTAACAGCCGTCTTTTGGTGGATGATTTTGCACTCACATCTGCAAGGCACCGAGACTCGCATTGGTCCCAGTTATCCCATCCGACCCATGCCAAGAGAGAATCAAGTTTCTGTCTCTTCTTTCGTAACTGTGTAGATTTCTGTAACAAATCAAACTCCTGGTGCTCGCCAAGAAGGTTCGTTGTATACATTTCGCTCCATCTGAGAAGATCCCATTCGAATAAGCAAAGCTTGTCCAAAACGATATTGATTGAATGATATAGCAATAGCTCGGATTGAGATAGCTCTGAGTGTTTCAACTGGGACGTATAGGCAGACGAGCATCGAGAGATAGTGATAGCCTTAACCTCATGAGAGGACCGGCCAGTGGCAAAAGGATATTCTAAATAGGCATAGAGGACGGCGTGCGATATTTCATGGACTCTCTTTACGATTGAGGATGCTGGCTGCTGGCTGGACAAGGTTTTCGAAATATCAAGCAGCCGAGTCTTATGTTGAGAGACGATACTCTGTGCTATGGCGGCCCAATTTGCTCTAGAACACTTTGGCCCTGTAGACAGAGTATTTTCACGAAGTCTTGACTTTAGGGTCTCTACATCATTCCCGGATATTCCGACAACCCTATGACCCCGTCGGAGGCCCCAACCATTTTGAAAGGTTTGATCACCAACAAGCCGCCCGTAGTGTAGCCCGTTCAGGCTTGTGAAAACAGGATCGTATAACGAGACCATGGTGCAAGGGTTTAACTCAACGTGTTGGAATTTCGGCCCGCGCTGGCCATAGTGCCATGTCGCGCTTCTTAGCCATTCGTAAGAGGCTTGCTCGCTAAATGCGTTGCCGAAGCCAAGAGGTGGCTGTCGATTAGGGTCGTTCGGCAAAGATTGGTTCGCTTGACGCTCTTGATTGCCAGGAAGGGTTATGTTAGTAGCGAAGAGATGTTTGACCCCCGATTTTGGCCAGTCGCATAGAAGAATTTCGAAGCCAGCATTCATCCGTACGACAGCATCGACCCCAAGATCACGAACAAGAGCACATAGTTCTAAAGCCCTCCGGTTCTCGTCGTAGATATGATTGTACGTGGGGAGCGTGGGGACTTCTCCCCCGAGGACGGCCATTTGAGAATCTAATGTCCCTGTCTCAGTCAATGTCGCGGACTGTCCATCGAAATAAATGACACGTAGAGGGCGCGTTGGGGTAAGTGCGTGTATGACAGAACTGCCAGTCCCGCCGAAGATACCGAGCGACATCTCCCTGCCTTAGTCAGATGGTGCGACGCGGCTTTTACGCTCGAATAGACTTACGCATCGAAAGCGAAGTATTGAAGGTTATCAGGCAGACCAGCGCTGCGTTTGGCGTGAAAAAGTTGGGTAAAGGGGGGGACAGTGCCAGCGACAATGGCATGACCGTTCGGCGCATAGGAGTTGGGCCATTGCTTTAGTAGACCATGTAATTCGTCGAAGACAAAAGGCGCGATATCGTAGTGTGTGCGAGTCGGCGCGATACCGGGTGTATGTGGCAGGAACTTGAAGACTTTGGCTGAAGGCCGTATTCTGGATTCATAATTTACAACAACGATCAGGATGACTCCAAGGCCGATTGAAATGATCTTATAAACGTTCCAAGTAGATTGCATGGTGAGGATCTAGTGTAGGGTTTAACAGTTTAGCGGGAAAGGAAAAGTGAAGTTTGGAGGGAAAGACCTCCCGACGAAATGGGTCCTTTTAAGTTCTAATGTAGGTACCTAGGTACTGGAGAGCTTATATTAGGTAACCGGTGCGCCATCGGCTTAACTGTTTCTATTGGTGATGAACATCCCTTGGTGTCCGCATGCGACCTTGTCGCGGGATTGGTGGCCGCCTCGGCAGAGTCTCTGATTGTTTTCAGGTGAAGTTGATGATAGGACGCAGTGGAGTGAAAGACTTCCTCGAGGCGGCAAAACTCATGCTTTTGAAAAGTATGCTGCATCAGAGGCGATAGTATACAAAATGCTACCCCCTTTATCGGTCAAGACTGAAATTCGAGCCTGGCACTATCAAAAGTCTCAAAAAAAAAAAATAGAACTCAAAAGCTTAAAAATATAGATTGGATGGTCTGTTTATGCATAAATAAGCATCGCTTCTGAGATATTGTGTATTATAGTCTATTGATTAATAATGGGTAGCCGGTCCTTCATGTTGATTAACATTAAACTGGGCTTTAACAGAAAGCCCATAGGTGACCTCCAAGAATCTCATCCCCAATACCAACATCCCATCGTCTTCCAAATAGCGAGGTTACTCCAGTTTTAGTTTGCTCTCGATTAAAGACACCAGTAGTATAAGGATTCGCTCTCCTCGTCTTTTCCAGACCTCCTATAATGGTTCGAGATCCGCGCCACTTATAATGCCAGACGCGATAGATTCGCGAGATAGGTTATCTGGCCTTCACGGTCGTTATTCATATAATAAAAGCTTAGAGGGGGGCTTAGTTTACAATAGCCTTTTATGGCATCAAACGTACCGTCACAGCCTGAGCTTCGACTTTAGCTCGACAGCGACCTAGGATCAATATATTCGAAGGTTTCACTTTCGGCGATCACTTGTGCTCAGTTCGTGGCCTTATCATATATAAACAGTGCCCATGAAACGGGCACAGCACGCAAATGATTGGATACATAACATTAAGTCCTGGCTCTATGGGTGTCGGATTCTTATCCAGTCCATTGTGTCCGCGTAATAGCTGAGGACATAATAACGTAACAAAGTGAAAAGTTTGCGAGTGAATAGGTTTCTCTACCCTGCTTATAATTACTCCTAAACCAATAGGTTTTGTAAAGAAGGTGTGCGTCTTTAACATTTTATATGAAGTCGTGAAACTCACAGCATCAGGCATGTCACGACCTCTGGATACTGATAGCATCGCAGGGGTAAGGCTTGGGTATTTGTTGTCGCACAATGAGCTCCAACTACTACATCTACAGGCTAGAGATCTATATACAAAATGCCGTCTTTGTTCTATCACTCTAGGAAAGCGGTACGCAGCTGTAAGTATCGCGAACGACGAGGTAAAACTAATACTCATCATAGTACTTGTATACATGTGTGGAGATCTGCTTCTCGTTGGCATCGTATCGCTTTGGCAGAACGGTCAACAAGCCATCAACATCCCTTGGCTCATAGTCCAAACCCATGGCGCCAGCCGTCAAAACATCATGGCCAAAACTCTCCTTGATCCAGTGCGCCACCATGTCCATTCCCGCAACAGCGCCTGATCCAGTCCAGAGATTTCCATCCACAATCCACTGTTTCTCCACCGTCCATTTGACCTGTGGAAAACGCTTCTTTACCCATTCGTATTCGACGTGGTTAATCGTCGCGTTCTTGCCATCCAGGACGCCAGCCAAAGCAGCGACAAATGCGCCGGTGCACTTCAACAATTAGTGTCAATGATTTCCCTTTGGGTGATAATACTTGGTTCAGGAAGGAATGTGGAGCGCTACAATCAGAGATATATTTTGAATAACTTCCCGTAAGCCCCACTAATAGAGAAAGGAAATCTTATTTACTCACGGTCGTGAATAGTGGCTTCCCAGATGCGACATGGCGGCGGATGAATTCAGCATACTTCGGATCAAGCTTGAAGTCTACAGGGTTTGGCCCGCCCAGAATCAAAAAATCCAGCTCCGGGCAATCATCAACGGTGGTGGTGGGCACAATCGTGATGTGACTTGAGAGGAGAGTAACAGGTTCCTTGGTGAGCCCGACGTGATGGAATACGACTTGTGGCGCTTTAGAGAAGGTCGTTTCGTCTATCGGCGCGTAAACCTTGACTAACACATCGCTAAATTAGAATCCTTCTGTTCATTCAACGGGGCAATGTTTCTTGGAGTTTCTAGAGAATTAAGACATTATCGGTAGGGACATCACCTACGGGCGCCCAAGATGTGTTGACTTGATGAATTGATGAGGTCGGTTGGCCCAATTACATCTATCGCCTGGTAATTGTAGACGAGGGCGCCGATAGTGATGTTTCGTGCCATATTTTTGCGTTGGGAAGTGGTGAGGTCAAAGAGATTGTTAACCGAATAGTAACTCTAATTAGCGACGAGAAGATAACTGTCTGGATCTATGGTAAATCTCGAGCTCAATCTAACGTTCCTCTAATCCCTTATATATATTCTCAGTCAAATAATATCTGAACATGGCTTGAAGTCCTGGTGGTGCGGTTTGTAATCTTCGCCTCGTTAACCCCCGAGCTGCAGCGGAATTAGTATTTTCGCATCTTTTTCAACTCGGCCTGAAATCGTTAGGCGGTCAAATACGACCCCATTATGATGTTGATCAAACACAGATGGACGATTATATGGAACTATCAGCCAATACGATCATCAACAATAATACACCCACCCATTGACATTGGCTAATGCTCCTGTGGGTGGAGTTACTGCGAGCCGCATTATGATATCACGTTGGAGATACGCTCCGTATTGCTAACGCGATCATATTATTTAACGGCGGTTCTAATTTATCCCGGAACCTAAGTGACAACCTCAAGCCATGTAAAAACTATGATTCACACACTGAGCGGCTATGAGAAGCGAGCAAAGCACCATTGAACCGTTTGTGAACGAACCATATGCAATCCATATGAAACTATAAGATATTTTCTAATCCTGAGAAACAATTCATTAATGATGAAACCTCAGTACAGAAAAAAAAAACATACCGGTCGTGGAGTGGGGAAAAGAGGGATCTGTTTTCGACCAAACGCAAAGCGAAATACATGTACCATATATAGATACTGGTCTCACTTCTTCACAATCTTCTTAGCAATTCAATTTTTGCATACCAATTCCATCTTATCAATGCATCGGCAATTTATCTATCCTGATCCTACCCTTTCCCCCAATACTACATACTATATCAGTGCTCATGATATTGCATATTGCTATTGCACAAAAAGTCATATGCGGGCGGTGGGGGTGAATTAGCGGTCTACCGGCGCGTTTCCGATTCCTCCGGTCTCCAGGATTGATTTCGTAGCGTTAGGTGACGCATCCGTCCAACCTGAACCGAAGTTCGAGTCGGTAACCGAATATTGGACACACCGATATCGTTAAAGAAGTTAACCTAGAGTTTGTGGTTGATTAGTCATCATAGTTGACCCGCCTGAATACCAAGGTATACGACAGGGGTACAAGCAGCCAACCACGTTGCATTGCACCTCAACCCACAACATTAACACTAAATCATTCTAGATATGCTACACTAGTCTCAATACTAGAAGTAAGCATCTAGCCTACTTTAGTAGGCGAGATGGGAGGAACTTTGGCCGACAATGTGAATGAGTCACGGATCCTGGGCATCTGAATGGTGCCTGATTTAATCTAATCAATCAAATCTTATCAATCAGATCTCATCTGATCCTTCTAGACTCTAGACTCGGTCTCTCGGCTTTAGGCACGTGCTTCTTGTTAGAGCGAGCGGCCGAATACGAATACCAAACGAGAATCTCGATATATAAGTATACATACATACCCATTCACGGGGATCATTTTATTTACAGCAGTCATTAAACCACTCCGATTTTCCAAGCAAATACCACCATCAACACATCAGAATGTCGCAGCCGGCCATGGATACTATGGTTGATGCCATCGGATCTGCATTCCGCTCTGAACGGCTAACATATCGAGCTATCGAAGACAATGAAGCCGATAACAACTTTATCTTCACCCACCTCGCAGATCCGGTGACATGGGCCTTGTCAAACCCGTCGATTCACCGCCCTGTCAGCAAGAAGTCAAGTGATGAGAGGACGGTGGCGGGAATACGCGACTCTATATTAGCGGTGATGATCTGCATAACGGGCGATTCTCCCGCATCTTCGGAGCCTATCGGGGGCTTATGGATTTCGGAGGCGAAGCCCTACCAACGCCGAGGCTCACTCGGTATTCGAATTTCGCCCGCATATCAGGTCAGTAGAAACGGATTACTATTGCCAGGCAATTTGCCATTGCCCATTTCACCGACCGATCTCGCTATTATAGACTTTGAATCTATTATTACATTCTTATCTACTATTTATAAAGACAACAAGACAAAACACTAACTAGTAGTGGCATGCGCGGAATAGAACAAGGGCTACGGCTTCGAAGCAGTCAATTGGGCAATGGACTGGTCGTTTAAATGGGGAGGATTCCACAGCCTAGCATTAGGCGCATCTCTCTATAATGAAAGGGCCGTGGCCGTGTATAAAAAGGCGGGCTTCAAGCAAGAAGGGGTCAGCAGGGAGGCCGTTTACAGAAACAGGAAGTGGCTCGATGTTGTTCAGCTGGCGATCCTAGAGCATGAGTGGGAGGAACTAAGAGGCATAAAGAATTAAATAGACTTCTAAAATCATCAAATCATACGGCTTTGGGGCGAGGTTGAGTGTAGCCAAAGCTGAAGGCGAAAGCGGTCTACCTAGGGCTACTGGGGGCCTTGGCTAGGTCAAATACTCGAATAGAATCGCATGATTGGAAGCGATATTGAATAACGAGATTAAATCAAGACGCGGATTTTAGATGATCTTCAAATTACGGGTCCTAACACTTATGAAGAAAGCGAATGGCGTGCGGTATTCATTAATATATATGTTCCTCACTAAATATTTAGACATGAAATAGCGAGCATGAACGCATAGGTATCAGGCTTGACGGTATTAAGAATTGCAATTTGAGAAAAATCAACAACTCAGACAATCAGCAGGGTGACAAGGATAGTCAACGAGTCCGATAAAAGGCCTTGGGTTGCAATAGAATGATTCTATATCTACTCAGTAAACCGTGGTACTATTTTGCTTCATAAATCATACCCTCTTTATCATTAGCAAGACCCCGATTTCCGCCCCCCTTACAGTTTCTTTTCCTTTCTCTATTCCTGCCTCATGTAGTAATCGCTCAATCTGCCTTCTCTGTAGACGCACTACGTCTGCTTCTGTGCCTACCTTTTCTTTGTTGTCTTCTCGCCACCTTGCAATAGTGCTAGTGGTACCCAGCATCGCCTCGAAGGTGTCCAGATCCACATCAGGATGCCCTCCTGCGAAGAATTCGTCACTCGGCAATGCGTTAGCCGCTCCCGTTCCCCATTCAACCCTATAAAAAGACCCTTCGTCAAAACCTGATACAGGCGGATCGACGTTCCACGGCATTGGTAGGTTTACGTATAGTTCCCGTGACAAAATGCTTCCATGACGATAATACCCTGATAGATGATCCCTTTGAATTGCGTCTACCGCCTCCCGAATAGCAATTACGTTAGGCACGCTGTCTGCGAACTGAGAGCCCTTGTGAGTCCAAAGCCCTACGCTCCCACCCGGCTTGAGGACTTGTGCAGCACGAGCCCAGAACGCAGGCAAATTGAACCAGTGCGCGGCAGTCGCAGCGATAAGGAGGTCCACACTGCCGTCTTCGATCCCAGAAAGGTCTTCGGCGCCGGAGACGGCGAAACGGATGGGCTGACCGCTTCCGGTCGTTCCGCCGAGCTCAGTTGCCCTAGCAATCATTCCTTCTGAAGGATCTAACCCTACGACATGCTGGAAGTGTATACCGAGAGTACGAGCGGCAGTGCCAGGCCCGCATCCGACATCAAGGAGAGTGTGCAGCTTGCCACCGCTAGATGTGTGCTTTTTGAGTAGGGTGCTATACAGCGTGGGATGGTAGTCGAGCCGGAACTCGGCATAATTAGACGCCGCGGCCATAGTGAAGGAGCGGAAAGTTTGTTCTGAAGACATTGAAGGGGATCGCATAGACATTATATGTGGCGATCGTGTATAACTGAAGCACTAAGGTGTCGAACTTTATATACAAGAGCATTAGATGACTTGTTGAGTAGGAATGGACTCTGCATCAGATAAAATACAAGCATAGATGTACTCAATCCACGACCCCACTGAAGCTTAATTGCGTCAGATATACCCAGCTATTCATCAATGGAGAATGACCTGCATAAAAGATGACTTATGCCGAAAGAAAATCTGGGTTTGCTATAGAGAGCCCGATGTGACATTGCCAGTGTTGATTGTTTAAACTTCGATGACCATAAAGATCTACGAATGGTCTTAATCCACGACCACCATAACTCTTACGTTAACGACATTATTGTGTAAGTATCCTCGAAGATGACATATTGATTATCAATATGAACTACGTTGCTGTTAAATGTTATAGCTGTTAAGCTCGTGCACAATTGCTTTCGCCAGATTCAAAATGAACATGTATCCCAGCAGAGTCTCATAATCGTACAAGTAATGGTAATATTACCAAATTTCGCTAACTTTCGCGAGGTTTTTACAGTAAGAATGTTGTTATTTAATGGGTTTCGCATTTTCAAATTCACATTTCGTTGCACAACTACAGCTTTGATCGAGGTTAATTTATCATTAGGTGAGTAATTCTATCTCTATCAAACAAGTTATCTGAAGCACTTCGTTTTGGAAGTCATGAGCGGTCATAATACGTATGTAAAAGCTGTGGATAGGTCAAACGTTCGACCTAACTAGAATCTACTTTAAAGACAGCAGTGAAATAGTGCAGCTGTTATGTCTTTTGAAATAAGGGATCTGAATAATTTAATTCTCAAATATAAGAACTTCCAGTAATTGAATCTTCGAGTTTATATCAAAAGCAAGGGACGATTCGGATCGCAAGGATCTTCTATAGAGTTAAGAGGGCTATGAAGGATTCACCCCTTTTTTTTCTAAAGAGTAACAATTTCCATGTCCAAATAGCCTCGCTTCTACTCGACCTATCGGATCTTGGGTTCGCTGTCCTTTAGATGTTGTCGTGGTTACACTCATACATTGATATCCACTATCCACAGAACTAATCTTGAGCACATGTAATACATGTACATCAAATACTAGTCATCTTTACACGCAGTTATAACACCATGGTCTATCTATATGATACACACCACATCATGTAATTATCGCTCATCTAGATGAGTCGTTGGTGCTGGGCTTAACTCCCGAGGCGCCCTCTGATAGGATTTGTCATAGGGGGTCAATCTATCTGAGCACTCGACTCCTATTCACTTGAGGAGATATCGGCAGCACTCCTTATGCATCCCCCTTTCTTTTCAGCTTCAAGACAGTTCAATTTGGAATCAGTGATGCAGTCTTGCGCTCTCACTGGCGATTGTGACGTAACTCCAGCTAATACCATACCTGTTATCCGTGTAGTTCAAATAACCTGAAAGCTAGACGCCGTATTATGATCACGAGGAAGCACCGAGAGGATGTAACGTAGATCTGTAGTCTTCGGGCATGATTATTGATTTGCCGTAATGCCGCAGCCGGGGATCGCTTCCGAAGGAGCCCGTTGCTACCTGTCTGGTTCGTAGACCAGACAACGTAGCTGACCCTCCCTAGTCAAACCATTCATGTTGGATAGCGTAATTATCCTCGTCACTTATGACTCAAGCCGAGGCGAGGGATAACAAGTAGTTTTCATGCCGAGCGTCGGCACCTGTTGGTGTGTACGTCAGTTACTGATTCGGGTCAGATATTGGTCTTCCTAGTCTGCTGAGGGCAAAATCTTGAGCCTTTAATCTAGCAAATGCACGTGCGGTAGAAGCTGCATTGAAACCAATGCCGGCAAAGACCTATAAGATTCTATACAACTGACTAGGAAAAAGATACCAACCAGACCTGCAATGGTACCCCCCAGTATCATAAACTTGAATTAGAGTTTCTTCAGCTGGGTAGCTTTGGTCCATAACAAATTAGCTTTTAGAATCATGTTGTTATTGTGGTGCATTGCCTTATATGGAAAGCTCATCGGATTGGCAAAGAGCTGGATAGCTGCGTTGAAACAATATTGCTGACAAACGCTTCCAGATCTGGACTTGCATACTAGGGTGAGTGAAAAGGTTCCTACCTGAACCTGTCGGTTAATTGGCGAATCATATTTACAGTTCGTGATCGGCCAATTGTGGATTTAACAACTGCAGAGTCAGCCAGCCACAAACTTGGGGTACACTACTGCCAAGCCAAACATGGTTGGGCCTATACATAATATTTTGCAGATCGTGACATCCTACGTCGTCGCTTGAAGACAGACTTAAAATTCATCGTCCAAAAATGAGAGCTAATAACGGTGATAATAGGGGAAATAACATGATTGAATGATTGAGGTAGCTTGGAATATATAAGAACTCACAATAACCCTCAGCAGTTCCTAGCTAGTGATAATCCAAGCAACCACTTCTTCTTTAAATCGGGTTCCTTTGTGCTAATATCTGTTATAATCCATCTATTCATCATGAAAAACGTACATTTCAGCTTCCTGGCTTTGCTGCTTTACATAGCCGGCCTTGAGGCTAAGACCTACAAAAAGAATGTTTCGACCTATGAAATCGGACCTGATGCCAAGGTCAAGGGTAACACGATTACGTATGATGAGCCCGGCTGCGACGATGATCTGGATTGCCAGACGACCAAGAAATGTAGCAAAGCTGGATATAGTCCCTCTCTGACAGAGGACAAGAAGTACTTTGCTTGCTGTGCTGCTGGACAGCGGCTTCTCGGCAGCCCCGATACAGCATTCGACTGCTGTGCTGACGGCCATGACTTAGTTGGTGACTCCCACTGCGGGTATCACTGCTGCCCGACCGGCTTTACCTATGATGGCAAGCAATGCAAGGAGTTCTGCAAGAACGGCAAGGCTCTCGTCGATGGCAAGTGTGTCTGCCCTAAGGGAACAACCGAGGGTTCTGATGGGACCTGCGAGAAGACACCCGACGAGCCCGGGAAATGCGACGATGGAGAATGCTCTTCTGGTCTTGAATCTGGTAAATACAATCAAGATCATATCCCTAGATCGTAATAGCACTAACCCCTCGCAGGCAAATGCTACATCTTCAAAGCAGACAACGGCAACAGACTCGGCCTCGCCGGTGACAACGTTTATTACGCAGCCCCTGAGAGCATGACCCAGCGCTACGGCAAGTTCCAACTGTGTCTCGATGAAAAGTGTAGCCCGGGCAAGGCCATCAACCCATCAACCGAAGTCTACATCCGCGACACCTACGGCGATTTAGCCACCGGTGCCAACAAAAACCAATGGCTCATCCACGCCATTAACGGAGGACATATAGGCCGCACCCCCATTTTCTCTACTGCAGGCCACTTCTCTATCAGCAAGTGGCCTTGTGGGAAGTACTGTCTAGGTGGATTCACGGAGGGCGTTGGTCCAGCTTGTCCTGCCATCACACCCGCCTTGACGTTCTACACCCAAGATCCGCAGATGTGCGTCGAATTTGACTTCACTGAGGTCCCGTGCGATCTCAAGTCTGACGCGAACAACTGCATCTGGAAGAGTGGCGATCAGTGCTGCAATAAGATTGACTGTAGCAAACCAGATTGCTCGAGCAAAGGTAAATAAATCTCTGGGTTTGATCTAGTGTTAGGCAAGCAGAGACTGGATGCCCACATGTGGGAGCTTGGACCGGCTACAGAACGATCGTGGAGATCTACCAAACTTTTCTTTCTTTGGCTTGGAAGACTCGGCCACATTTGTTTTATTATGTATAAGAGATCAGCTAGCTAATTTATACCGCTTTCTCTTACCTCGTTAGAGAATGAGAGTGATTCAAGTATTTCTGTCTCACCAAACTACCTTCCATCGCCGAACAAAGTCCCATCAGACAATTCCTCGGCGGACACTACCTCGCCAGAAAAAGAGTTACCAGAAAGCATTTCGTCAGACGATCCTTCATCAGGTACTGCTTCGCCAGAAAATGCACCACCAGACACTATTTCACTAGAAAACTCCCCTCCAGAGAGCACGAGTAATTGGAGAAACCCTCTCTCGTATAGCACCACACTTTTAACGGCGGCAGCGAGCCTAATTCTCTCTGCCATCATTTCCAAACTTCCCAAAGAGAAAGTTGCTCAACTTCTGTTCCCAAAAGGCAATGCCGTCCAAGCCCCGGTCACCAAAGAGAGTGCTACTCAGGCCATAATCCCCAAAGATAGCGCTTCTGAGGACATGATCCCTCTATCCCAAGAGAGCGATGTTGTCGAGGTCGTGCCGGAGATCACGCCAGAAGTGGATGATATCAATCGGCTTGGTCAGAAGACGAGAGAGGCCGTGTCACGGTACACAACTGCGGCACTGTCTCGTTACACTACTAAGAGCAGAACGGTGGTCTCCACGAGCAGGGTCAACCACGACGAGTCTTCATTATCACATGCATCGTCGCAGGTAGAAATCGAAAGTACTAACACGACTCCTGAAGAACTGGACTTGTAGGTTCAAGGGAAAGTACTGTGGCCTTCTATCATTCATGTCATTCGATTATTGGAGGCTGGTCGCCTGAGTATGAGTTAGCCTGATATCGCGGGCGCGAACTAGGAGTTGAAAGCGGGTGGATGAACAATAACATTTACATTATATCTGAATTGGAGCTAAATTGTGGCAGTTGCAGTGCTATAAATAGAACAAGCTCCCCTGTCGCATTAGTGGCGTCGCTACTGTATTACGTACTCGGCAGACCAGATTTAGCGGGTGTTAGCGGCACTTAGGCTAAGCTCAGCCTTGTAAAACAATTGAGGCCACGACACGTTTGCGACGACGACGACGTTATTCGAGGTAGAAGTCCCCACCGACACTAAGCCGGCTACCTCGCGATAACTGTTCAACATGTGAAGGTCCCTCGTCTTGTCTTCCATACTGCTTCTTTTCTTTTCTTTTCTCTCCTCTCTCTAGCAGGCCGTCCTCTCTCCTTCCCGTCTTCAAGACGCCGACGATGCGCAAACCTCCAACAACATGGCCAACCAAGTAGCGTCAACGACGCTGTCGCGCACAGAATCCATCAATCTCGCCGCCCTGTCTCTCGTCTGCGTCGCCGTCTTCGTTAGGACCCTGGAGGGCGACGGCGAGCCCTTAGTCGCCTCGCTCGCCCTCAGCGGGTTCGCCTTCGCGGCGACATATGCCACCATCAGATGGCTCGGTCCGACCTTCATCAAAGCTGGTTTGAAGGGCCGCGATCTGTCCAAGGTCAACAACAGCCACTACTTGCCCGAGTGCATGGGTGCCATCTGTGCTATCGTCTACCTCCTGATCATTATCGTCTTCATTCCGTTCCCTTTCTACAAGGATATCGTTGTCGCTACTAGTGGTGGTGGAAACCGGGATGTCGTCATGAATGTCGAATTCGTCGAGAAGGGGAGGCTGCTACACAAGTTCCCGCATAGTAAGGTATGTTATTTCTAAATTTACATAAATGGATAATGCGCACACGTGTGGAGAGAGGCACTAGGACTAACGAGCGTCTTCCCCCCAATAGCTGGCGTCCTTTCTGTCAGCAATCATCTCACTTCAGAGCATCACTCTCCTCGGCATTGGTGACGATCTCTTCGATATCCGTTGGCGACACAAGTTCTTCATTCCCGCCTTCGCTTCGATCCCGCTCCTAATAATATACTTCGTCGACTTCGGCGTTACCTCCATCGTTCTGCCTACTTTCCTCCAACCATACGTCGGCCGCGAGTTGTTCGATCTAGGCATACTTTACTACGTGTATATGGCCGCCTTCTGCATATTCAGTCCGAACAGTATCAATATTCTGGCCGGCATAAATGGCATTGAGGTCACGCAAAGCATCGTCATTGCGCTTCTGCTAGTCTTTAACGACGCGCTTTACCTGTTCACTCCGTACCCGCATCCGGCAACTGACTCACACTTGTTTTCGCTCTTCTTCCTCCTACCGTTTTTGGGCGTGAGCTTCGCTCTACTCTACCATAACTGGTACCCAGCTAAAGTTTTCGTGGGGGACACCTACTGCTATTTTGCCGGCATGGTGTTCGTTGTTGTCAGCATTCTCGGGCACTTCTCCAAGACGTTGATCCTCTTGTTGATCCCTCAGATCTTCAATTTCGTCTATAGCGTCCCGCAGCTATTCGGTCTAGTTCCGTGTCCACGACATCGTCTACCCCATTTCAATGCTCGAACAGGACTCCTGGAACCCAGTGTCACCAAGTGGGAGAAGGAAAAACAACCACATCCCATAATTGCCCAGGTGTTGCGCCTGCTGGCCCAATTCAAGCTCCTGTGGCTCAAGCAGGATAAGGATGGTCGCATAGAAGAAACGAGCAATTTTACCATACTCAACCTATGGCTGGTCTGGCGGGGACCGATGAGGGAGGATACCCTGGCCATAGAGATCACGGTCATGCAGACACTAGTGGGGTTGTTTGGTTTGTTCGTGAGACACCGACTAGCTCTGCTGATTTTCCGAGAAGATAATCTAAGCATCCGCGGCGCCGTGTAGATTTGACGCTGCATCCGAGATACCCCTTGCGCTTCATGTATATTATTATAGACTCATACCGACAAAAGCACGGCGAAAACAGATCGTTCCCTTGACTTGCAGCTTCGAAAATTCAAGCATAAACTTCACAAAAGCTAACCATGATGTGGACGCAGCCGCTTGAAACAGACAATGTTGCACTTGTCGATTGTTACTATCTACGATTTGATGTCCTGTGCTAGCCTCCAAAGATACGCTTTTATTTGTATGAAGTCGAACAGGCTCGGCCACCGCCCTCCGGCCTTCCCTAGGTATCTGTAAGGCGTGTCCCGTGACCATAGTTGTCTCTCAGGTCTTGGGACCTCGAATTCTACATTGAATACCAGGGTCAGCTATCGAGACAAAGCTCTAAAGTTCTGCGAGGCCGCAAGGGTCGACAACGATAAAGGTAACGGAACCAGGCTGTGACAGTGCGTGCTCGCTAACAACCCAGTAGCCTAGACCACCATTTTATTCCAACGTCTTGCTGTGACAAGGGGCATATATTGCACCTTGGAATAATAAGCTTCGTATTCAGCTAATAATTCTGTATGGTCTGAAAGGGTCCATGAAGGTCTAAGTTCATCATACAGATCAGGGCAGAATAGCCCTCTATTCATGCACAGGTCCTTGCGGTCCCTCAAGACCCCAAAAGGTCTGTTGGGCATCAAAGCCCTTCGTGAATATGCAATTCTAGCTAACAATCTAAACCTCATCCAATCCCTTAGGTCTTGTTAACCTGGAGACTTCCTATTGGTCCTTCGAGTGGCCCGTGTGACACTTGCAAAGACCATAAGCAGCCTCGCCGATGAAGTTGACGTGAAAATCGAGCAACGAATGAGCAATCGCAATTCCGCCACAGGAGGGAATGCACAGCATCAGCTCCTAGGTGATGTCCAGCACGCTGTTGTTGAGGAGCCCGTTGTACATCTACTTCTCCGCTTCTTCAGCTTGAGTGGCGTTCCAATAATGCTGGGATTGCATAGCTCGCTGGGTAGGGTAGAATGGTCATGTGAGTCTATCACGTAAGACCGCAATACGCTGATACGGCCGATATGGAAATTCACAAAAGGGATGTGCCGTTTCAAGGAAAGTTTTCGGCGTCAAAACATGGGTGGTGGTGACGTGTCCCCCGTCCCTTGATTCTATACCCTCAGTACACATGTGTTAGATTTTGTCGAGTGACAAAGTGTGAAAGATACGAGTTCTTAGTCACTTTTTAATGGGGCAATCGGTCTAGCAGGGAGTTGTGAAGGTTTTAACGCCACCTAGTTTGAACGGGCATTGGCAAGCTTTTCACGATCAAAGGGAGGGATTCGCACGCATGTGTAAGTTTCTCTATCTGGTTATGCCTTATTTCCTTCGCAATCTCTAACACGGGTTTTAGTTCAAGGCCCACAAGGCTGTCGACACCGACAAAATCTGCCTGGAGATTTCTGTGTATAATCCCGATCCGTTGAAGATTCGTACGATGTGCCCGATCGAGGGTTGTGTTAACGGCGCACGAACAATTTCCCATCGCGCTCTTCTTCCATTGACTGTGTATAGAGCGATCTCAGCCATGAAAACTCGGGAGGGCTCGATCTCACCCAGGGAGAGACCCATAAGCTTAGCTCTGCATTTGGAAGGCGTCGGACACTCTCGAATAGCGGCTTTCCCTCGCTGCGCGGCCAGTACGGCTGTGGAACCAAATGCACCACATCTCGAGGAACGGTATTCGGCTCTGCGTCGCTACGGGTTCCGACCCAAACTCGCCAAACCAGCCGCACCGGGTCCCAGCCATACTCTCCGCCCTTGTCGTTGAACTGCGCAATTAGATGACTCTCAAATGTCTCCATCATCATTTTGGTGCGGTCCCAGTTAAATCCATAGACCCAGATTTTGGCCTGAACATCGCGTTTCTCTTGGTCATATTCCACGGTCACATGTACATCCGCAAGTTCTGGTGCTTCGCGTATGAACCACTTTTCAGCTAGTAGCTTCAGAAGGGTAAGAACGAAGCCTTGGAAAGGCATCCTCCATCGCGAGTCTCGTATGCACTGTCGAATAAGCGGGTCGACCAACGATAACTGTTCCATTACTCGCACCGTTCTCAGTGCATCGTCTCCCTCCTGCTGAGGGATGTTTCGTTGTGAGGGTCCCTGGGTAGCCGGGACCATGGAATAGAAGCTCGTTGCTGCTTCCTCCGCGTAGGGTTGTGGAGGAAATTGTCCGCCGTAGTTCTGTCCGCCGTAGCCCTGTCCACCGTAGCCCTGTCCGCCATAGTTCTGTCTCGAACTCATCTTGTATGACGGTGATATCGCTAGGAGGTATAGTTAAAATAGGATACCGCCGATGGAACTTGATATGCTCGGATGATATTGAGACAAGATCAAGTTGCTTGGTAACAGGCAAGCCTGAGGAATGGGATAGAAAGGAAGCTTTATAGAATTGAGCGGCTACTAGCCCTGGCTATGACACAAGGCCAGCGGCTTTGGCATTACGTATGACGAGGCCCAAATATGATGACACTTGTTAACTGGGAAGTATGCCTTGCGGGCAGGGGCTATTTGTTACTGTCTTGGTCATTTACAGGCCAATACTCAGCCACGAAGCATCATTACTGTAGGTGCTGTGTGTGACGGCGAACGAATCTCTCATCCCTTCATTGTTACGGCAAACAGGATAAACGCCCTGTCAGAATATATGACACGGGAGAACTACTTCCTTGTCATACCTGAGCTAGCATCAATCGTCAACAGTACTCCGTAAGCTAGGTTACTCCCCTGTGCGTGCGCTGGCCCACGGCATTTCCGTATTTCGACAATGGGAACCCTTCTACAGGGCGAAGCCCCTTCGTAAAGGTAGTTTGGCTATGGCTCTTTTTTCGAAGGATATACGGACCCTACCTACTTTAGTCGCCAGGATACAAACGACTTGTGTTTTTAGTAGCGGCTACACTAGGTTACTACTACTATGACTGCACTACGAGCTCTTTGGATGTTGGCAACTGATGTAGTGGTCTATTTCCTGTCAGGTTATTAAAAATGCAAATACCACATAGACCTCTACGTCAATGTCAAGACAGGCATTGATCACCTTTACCTTCGAGGAAAATTAACCAGCCCCGAACTTGAATTCACTAGCATTGCTATACCAACTTTAGTAGCTAAATATTCTACTATAAATCAACTATATTGATATTCTACCGCTGCTTTCTCAAGCAGAAGCAGTCTGATCTGACATGTTTGTGTTCAGTTCCAGTTGGTTGAATATGTGAACGGTGGTGCCTATCCAGCGACTTCGTTAATTATGTTCCAGAGCGGTATCCACGTCCAAGAGACTTTCCCTTTCTGCTAGCCGTGCAGTGTATACGAGCAAAGGCAGCGTCGACTTAGTCGGTCCCCCCACTCGATCTACCGCAGCTGGGAACCATCCAAGACTCACAATCTCTGATGAGTAGCTCCGTAGGCAGTTCGACAGTGGCTGGTGCTGGTCAGTTTCCGAAGGCCACCATGCCGCCCGTCGAGAGTACGTCTGTCCGTTATAACAAACTCGCCAGACTACCCGCAGCTGGTCCAAATGTAAGCCCTGCGCACTCACACCGTGGAATTTATCCATATCGCTCTCAAATTCCACCATTCTTGCCTTGGTGCTAATCAAATCAGAACCCGCCCAGATCCAGATCCAAAGCTGAACACCACCCACGACCGGGTCATATGCAACCTCTGCATAGAAGTCCTCAGAGCCTTGGCGCAGTCTCTCGTCGCGCAGTCTCATCGCGCACAGATAAAATGTCGCGTGTCTGATGAAGGTGATGAAAGAATTCGCTTCCCAAGGATTGACACGGAGATGATGAGTAAAATGATACCCGCCGAGTTTTGCCCTTGCCAACGCCGCAATCTGGGCGAAAAAATCCCCGCCAGAGCCGGCTTCAACGTTTGAAATGTTTAATGCCGATAGTCCCTGGATCGCCTCGTCTACGTCGTCTGGGGTTGCCGTTGCGCCGCCCGCGCCGGATGGTGGTGAAGTTTGCCAAGACATCGAGCACAGCGGCGACACTGTTCCTAGAAGTTCAAAGCAAAGGGGTAGTGGATTTAGTATGCTGAGGTATGGTGAGGCTGCTTTGGTGAAGACGGTATGAAGCTCGGGGGCAGGATAGACTGTAACTTTATAGAGGCCAGCGGCCGCAGTACGAGGGCCAAACAACACCCCACCACTTCAGAAGGATGGCTTACGCAATGCTGTGTGGTTTGTTTTGAGAGTTAATCAAACTATATATGCTATGTATAGTAGCAAACGAAGCTCCCTTTCCTATCTTCGCATCAATCAGGACAAAGTTCTGGGCAAACCCTATTAGAAGATAAGGTGAACATAGTACGCCGCATTGATCTAAACAAACATCACATTTGCTTTCATGAAGATCTCAGACCTTAAACCAGGGGTCATCGTGATTGCTATGCCAACTTTAATGGCTAAATATGCCAGGTTTTCCAATGCAAGTAGTGGTATAGCTTATCAACCACGTGTCCGTATCAATAATCAAATCAGAAACTCCCTTTTTATGTAACTATTCATTATTATAAGTAAAACAATCCACGTTATGTTCCTTGAGAAGGCATAGAGATCGCCATGCCCATAACCCAGGCAACAATTTCCACAACCTCATTCAGAATAAGGGTGAAGTTATAAAGCAGACGCTCGCGTGCCCAGTCCGTCGCCGCGATAGCTGTCCGATTCCCTAGTTTGCCACTGTGTCATCAGTCCATAGTGATTAAGCGACTTAGCACACAATGTAAGATTAGTCGCCTACGCCCTGCCAGGCTATATCACACGGGGAAACTGCTTCCCTGCCATACATAAGCTAGCATCATTGTCCACGGTCCTCGCTAAACTAAGAATTCCTGTCCCGTGCGTGCCCTAGGTTATTAGAGCGTGTCCGTACTTTAACTTAAAAAAAACTTTCTCCGCGCCGAGAACTCTCCGTCCTACCTATTATTATCGCAGCGTCAATCACAACCCCATATCGTAAGTATGCTCCTACCCTGCGCTGCAGCCACTTGTCCAAGCTCATCTTGCCCCCCTTGCAACTCGTCAACTTGCCAAACTTTTGTGTCGGGCGTAGGGCGTTTCGTGCCGTCGTGCGCGCGGGTGCGGGTCTTTAGTCTTGCCCTCCGTAAAGGTAATTAAGGTGTGGCTCTGTTTCGAAGGTCATACGGACCCCCTGATATAGCCGCGAGGTATAGGCGATTTGTGTTTGTAGTGGCGATTACACTTGACCAGGACAGCGCCATGAGCTTTTATTAGCGGAGTAGTCCAGTTCCTGTCATGATGAAAAGACATTAATAAGAAACACGCACCACATACTACAGGTATCACATTGCTTTCAAACCTAACAAGCCCCGAGCCTGAGTTGATTAGTACTAATAGTAGCTAAATACAAGCCACCAACGCTGTACTCTTACTTCCATTAGAAATCAGCCATAATGATATTTTCGCGCAGGTGTCCTCGTAAGCAAAGACCATCTACTCTGACCTATGTCTACATTCGGTTCCGGCCAGTTCAAAAATCTGGGCGTTATTCTCGTTCAGTGATTTCTTTCAAATCCCTGAACGGTATTCATGTCAGGGACTGTTCCGGGTTTTCTGCTTTCCATACCTCCATACACTTAGAATGCAGCTGCGACTTAACCGGCATGCCTAGATTTTCATCACTCTGGAACCATCCAAGCCGCACAGCGGATTGTGGGAAGCTGCGGAGGAAATCCGCCAGCGGCTGGTTCTGACCACACTGTGAAGGCCACCATGCATTCTCTCGAGACCACGTTTGCCCCTTATGCAAAATTCGCCAGACCACCCGCACCTGGTCCCAATAAGTATTGTTCGCATTCGCTTGGGCGACGAGATAACGCAGACTATCCTCGAACTCCTTCATTCTTTCCTTCGTGCGTTGAAAATTATCACCCGACCATATCCAGATCCATAGCTTAACATCATTCATGTTCTTGTCATACACTAGGTCTGCATATATGTCATCAGAGTTGTCTTTGAGTCTCAGGAGGCATAGCAGTAGTGCCACATTGTCGAAGAAGACGCCGAAAGCCCTCAATGTCTTGGAACTCAACTCCAGGGGTGTGTTACGAATCAAATAATGTTCGTTTTGCTTTGCGATTGCCAACGCCTTCGCCCGGGCTAGTTGTTGTTCTCGAATCTGTGTGTCGGAGGTGACTTCTTCGTTGTTGGAAATGTTTAATCCCAATAGTTGCTGGACAGCCTCATCCACGGCATTTGAGGCTGCCGTCGCGCTGCCCGTACCGGGTAGTGATGGAGTTTGCTGAGACATCTAACAGAGAGTTAATACCGTTCCCAAAAACTTCAAACGAATAAAAAAGAGGTAATGGATTTCCGTATACCTTGAGTATTTAAAGGTAGGGTGAAGCTACTGTGGTAAAAGTAGTAATAAGTAAAGTTTAGGAGCGGGATAGAAAAGGAACTTTATAGAGATGAGGTGTTACTAACTAGCTTTGGTCATAAAGTATGGTCAATGACTTTAGTACTGCAACGATTTGCCATTTTGGAAGCTCTCCCTGCGAGAAAGGGCTCTTTCTTGCTGTGTGGTTAATCAATCTGCGGGTGCTGTGTATGGTAGTAAATAAAGCTCCCTTGTGTTTGTCTTCGCAACAATCAAGATAAATTTACCGTCAAACTCCAGAAGACAAACTGTATATGACACATCACGTCAATTTAAAATGAGCATCACAATTCCTTTCACGAAAAACTCGGAGCCCGGACCCTAGATTCGTTGATTGCTTCCACGGCTAGATATGAACCAGCCGCCAGGGCACTGTTGTGTGCCAGGATGGGTCCGCACCAGCCATCCAACCTGAAACTCCCTTTTTTGTATAACTTCGCGTCGTAAGTAAGACTATCTACTATCTCCCTCGAGGAGTCATACACCTCTACGGAGCCTCCAACGCTCGTAACCCAAACTAGAGCTTACAGTGCATCACTCGGAATGAGGGTAAAGTTATAGGGTGGGCGCTCACGCGCCCAGTCCGTCACAGCGGTAGCTGTCCAATTCCTCAGTCCGTCACTATCAATAAGATGATTAATTAGCCCATATGAATGATTGTCATATCCCTCCAACATAAGAGTATTCACATACGCATTCGAAAACACATAGCTTATAGCAATGTGAGCTTGTGAGAAATCGGCATTAGGTACGATTCTCGCTGACACGGCGCTGCCAGCTTCGGTAACTTGTGCATCTATGACACACTCGCTATACTCCGATGACAATGGGGAACCGGCTCCAGATCCTGTGCAGCGCGCCCCGAAGGCTGGGATGTAGGATTCCAACCCTGGGGTTTCGTAGTCGGAACCGGAAACAGTGAATGCTATATAGTGACGATTAGTCTCCAAGACCATGTTATCCTTGACATTACTGTGTATACCGCCCTCAAAAGCCAATATCAAGTGTTCAAAACCACGGTCAGAGTATCTTGAAAGAATATCAAACCTTACCATACCAGCTAGTCGTCGGGTCTGCCGGATTACCGTGAGAAAGCCCAGCTTGCCATTGTGTTATATCCCAGATATAGTTGCTTCCAGCTTTCTGGACAGCGCTTCCTCGCACAGTTGAAGCAGCAAACAAGAGGAACGTATTTGCGTGAAAGTACATATCGAAATCTTGACGTCCTTAACTCCCTACGAATTTGGTTTGTAGAAACAGCAGAATTGAACAAGCGTGACAAGTATATAATCTTTTCGGCCTGCTGCCCATGAAGCTAACAAAAATGACCCAACTCGGAGGCCGGAACATTCTATTTTGCTGGCTAAATAGATAATACTACCATCGATCCAATATTGCAACGTTAACACGCGACAAGACCCCGTCGCGCTGCATGAATACGAAAAGACGTCAACTAGTACTATAGCGGGTTGACGACTTCTAAAAAAAAACGAACTATTATAACACTTGAAGCTTAGATGTGAATATAGGTGATCTTCCGATTCCGGAACGCCAGATATAACGATAATTTGGCCATACTCCAGGAACAGAGAGAACTGGGTCGAATATGCACATTCACGCGCATCGCAGCATCATAGCATCATTCTCAATCCAAAGGGCAATTTTGATCGGTAGACAACATGGCACGTATCAACAGATACAGCAAAAATTGATATTTCAATACCGGAAAGCTGTTAGTTAACATGAAAAGAATATCGCCACTGAGCTGATTGTATCAGCAGATTCCATACCGAGTTAACAATTCTAGCTAAACATTATTATCTTCAGACCTCTCATTCTACCGCTGGGATATTAATTATGGCCCCCGAGCTATTGAGAAGAGGTCTCCAAGGGACACACGGGAAACAATTAGGAATAAGCTACGAAAGTAACGGGTAGCAATACTTCATGAGCTACATTTCGAAGTTGCGCTTCTACTTGAAGCCTGGTCATATAATTATTGATGTTTCAAGCTGCCGCTTGAACCATGCTTCTTGCCCCATCTCCTGACTTTGGTATCCATATCCCACCGGATAAAGATCATGACCACTGACGTTATCCATCCCAACATCGTGTTTACTAGGCCTTTCCAAAACCCTCCCCTCACGCTGCCGCCCATCACGCTCGCCATTACCAATCTGATGATCGTGCTGGTCGGGATCAGTTCGTCGCCGCACTCAAGACCTGCAATTGCCCGACGCGCGCACTCATCCGGCTCCAGGATTTGATCGCCTTCCTCCAAGGACTTAGTCAGGTCGGTCTTGACGGCATTTTCATCCTCTAATGACTGTGTGGGCATCGTGGCTGGGAAGATGGTATGGACATGTATGCGCGGCAAGTCTGGGTGCGCCGCTGCGTACAGATTCATCTCCTGCGACAAAGAGTCGGAAAGTGCGCGGACAGCGGCCTTCGAAGGGCTATAAGGCGTGAAGCCGGCAAAGCTGTAGAAAGATACGAAGGAGCCAGTAAATATAAGATGACGTGCTGGGGGCGATTGAATATCCTTGGCGCGGCTGGGCTGCGACTCTCGGGGTTGCCCTAAGCCCTGAGCATCACCAACGACAGGCTCTAACCAGCGCTTGAGAACTGAATGAGCCATATACACAGACGAGAAATAGTTACTGTCCATCATGGTCTGAAATTGCTCGAGCGGTGTACTAATGAACAGCGTGGGATGTGCGCTACCACTACAACACCAAACGATGTCTGGAGGGGAACCATGACCCCATTCAGTGGCCTCCGCAATCACGCGAGCGCAATTGGACGCGATGGAGACGTCAGCACTTATATAGTGAAAGCGCTGAGCATCAGGCCTGCGCGCTCCCTTCTGAAGAAGACTATCAGCCTTTCGTCATGGCCGTAACAAGGGTAAGATACGAACTGATATGAAAGCAATGCCCTTTTCCAAATTGCCAACATCGCGCGCAACGATAATCACGTTGGCACCTTTCTCTGCTAGCTGGCGGGCCGCGTTCAGCCCCAGACCCTTTGAACCACCTGTGATGAGGACCGTCTATGGCAGGGTTAGCGTTGAGCGTCACAGCGAACCGGAGATCAAGGGCAACGTACGCGTCCATCAACGGGAAACCGGTTTGTCGAAATGAATGATCCCATGTTCCTCACGTAATTAATGGATAAACAGTTGAAGTTCGATGGTAGGCGTATTGCCAGCATCTGCACACTTTTAGCCCCGCTATTGCTACGTCGACCCGATATGAGACTAGACATATGCATTTACATCTATAATTTCCCCCATTACCTAATGTGTATATAGCTAGGTAGCACAACAGCTTCGTATGGTAATATTGAAATGACGAACCAATCCGTGAACACCAAGTTATCGTTCGTGATACCTCAACGTTCTCAAACGGTACGACCCCGCACCTCCCACAAGTAGAGTCTTAGATTGATTGGAGGGGGTTTTATATTGGCAGTCTTAGTTAGGTATGGGAACCCGGGTGTAGCCCGAGAATTGGTAGGGATGCATTTGGGGGGGAATAAAAGATCTTGTTAGTCTCATATACGCACGTCTCATATAGAATTCGACTTTGATTTTATTGCCTGGATGAGAATCCCTCCCCTTTCTTATCAAGATAAACTCGAGAAAAGATTAGCCATGACTACAATTCAAAGTCAGGCAGGCAGCGAAAGCGATGCGACACTAGGTGTCAGTGGGCTTGTAATCGCCTTGGCCGTGATATCTGTAGCTTTACGGTTTTACACACGCATCTTCACACGCCAGGGCCTACAATCAGACGACTGGTTAATACTGGTTGCCGTCGTTTTAATATTGGTAACAGCCGCCTTACTTCTATGGGGAAAGCCATGACCCGAATGCTCATACTAGGTTTCTTTCATCTAATGTCTTTAACAGGGAATGCTGTCGATCCAAACGGCCTACTCGTTTCTGAGAACACTGATCCCAACTACGTCTATACTACACAAGATGTCTTCTATCTCAAGCTGGCTTTCGCCACCTCCGTCCTCTACTTTACAATCGCCGGTGCTACGAAATTGGGAATCTTATTCATGTACTACAGAGTCTTTCATGTTAGTTCGGCTTTTCGATACCAACTGTTTTTGTCAGCTTTCCTGGTCGTCGGATGGTGGATTGGATGTACAGTTGCAACACTTACAAACTGCATCCCCCTGGAGTGGAGTTGGATTAACAGTTTTGCTGACCCGAGGTATTGCTTCAACTACAACATATTTTGGATGGCATCAGGGGCTTGCGAAATTCTGTTAGATGTGATTATCTTGACTCTGCCGATAAGTGTAGTGGTGAGGCTACAATTTTCATTAAAACAGAAGCTCACTGTGTCGGGTATATTTCTACTTGGTGGCTTGTAAGTTGTCTCGGCGGCTCCCTCCAACCTTAATACGGAAAACTGACTTCTCTCATAAAGTGTGGTTGTTACGGGATTCATTAAAGTCATCCTGGGCTATCCGCAAGGCAGTCGTGTACCGTCTTATTCCAACACGGAAGTGTGGACGACGGTACACACCGGTATAGCTATTGTCTGTTCCAGCTTACCTATCCTAAATCCCCTGTTAAACCGTATTTTGAAGTCGTCTTTAGTTTCTAATATCCCTACCTTATTCTCTGGTCGGAGACGCCCGCGATTTTACAATGTCTTCGATGTAGAAGAAAGCGGAGGTAGGGATCTAAATGTTGCGGAAAATTCGGACAGGTTCATACTGAGGCCGTTGTCCAATTCAGCCAGTGGACAAACGAGTGTCGACTATGCTTTTCTGTAAGACACAGAAAACACCGCAGAAAGCGTAGAGTTAGAGAGGTAATGCTTGCGGATCACCAAGGCACCTCTTCTATGGGACGTTAGCGGCAGGGGGAACTTCATTTTGTAATGCTAGAAACCCATGTGCTAGGGGCTTCTAAACCAAGCACTTATCGTTTCAATTTAAAGTCAAAAGAAGCCTAATATATCCTCACATTATAAAATCGAGACTTCACTCTAATTCTCTTTGGGATTGTAGGTGTGCCTCAAGCTTAACTACTTAGTCAATCGATGAGATATTTAAACCCTGTTCCCATCAGCCATGCCCGTCGATGTCCGTTACGGAGGCCACACAGTCTTGTCCACCAGAGCTTCGCTCTTACTCGTCTAGCCCTAGTTATTCAGTTCCATATCGCTCTTATCGTAATCGAGCAAACACAATAATGAACGAAAAAGAATACGAATAGCTGAATAGGCGATTCGCCGCTTCGTATGATATCTACATGATACTGGTGGTTAATCCGCGATATTTAGGGCTAGTCTAGGCGGCAATATAGAAAGACTAGACTTGCATAGCCATATAGTAAACAGTTTTACTACCCACGGACTATCAGACTCGGCAAAGATATCACGCTTAGTACGTGTCTTCTTCGGGGCCCTCAATGGGACCATTGAGACGCTATGTCCTAGGCTTCCATATGAATGACGTGTCGGCCAGCATAACGAAGAATATACATCTTGAGTTTCAAGACTGATCATGAGATAGCTGACACCGAAACACAGTTGATTATACTCCTATTTCTATAATTATCCTAACAAGATGCGGACAACTGCGCAAAGTGTAGCTACCTTACACCTTCAATCTATCAAATTTGTTCTCTCCTTATTGCAAAGATGCCTATAGGAAAGTTCTGTTTAGCAGGATCGTTATAAACCCTTGTTGTAGTCTCTGTGACAGAATTAAACGCGCTGGCCACAGCAGCCCTTTTTTCTAAGTTCAACAGCAAAACTTCAATTCCCCCTCTCTTGTTCCCACAACAAAACCGAGTTCGTTTAATGCACATACGAGGCTTTGTGATTTATTCTTTTCCCTGGGTATCCTCTTATGGGTTGCATCGCCTTAATGCATGCAATGTTGACATATATATCGGCTAAGTGAACACAAACTGCCACAACACACCGCTACCATAGGTACGTAGAATTCTTGTCGAGATGACACGTCGCTTACGCCGTTACGACAATCCGCCTGCCATGTCTTTATATGGGCAGCCGCAAGGGACTTTCCGAGAAAGTTAGTCATGGCGATTCAACTCTAGCACCTTCTGGACTCTTACCTGCGCTTTGAGTGTCTCGATCCTAGTTTTGTTTGTCTTCAGTAGCCGGTGTGGTAGACGCAATGCTTTGCACGACCATTCGCTGTGTACACTACTCTGACTCTTGTCATTGCCGCTATTTTCGGCCTCATTACAGCTTACTCAGTGTATCTTTACTTAGCCCAGGGCTTGCACCTCGGGCACTATCTTTGGAGGTAGCTTATTCGCGTCTCTATCGTCACCTTAGACGCCAGCCGGCCCAACTCAAGTTAGTAGGTTAAATCCTATCTCTAAATAGATCTCTTCACTATAGTTGAATGACCACCATACATGATAGGCACACTTTTTGACTTAGAGGATGGGAAAGATATCCTCCCCACTTGTGGAACTGGCGGCCATCAAGGTCTCGCTCCGGATGACGGCAAGAATAGCTGATCGCCGAAATCGCCTCTATTCACCCTTGGTCAACCCCGCCTAAGATGCGACCTAGGGACTACCCCTCATTTTCCGAAAAGAAACGCAAAGATGGTTGTGTAACCACACCAAAAGCTCGAGAGACGGATGCTCCATTGTGGACAGGTGGTGGGCTGATGCGTCTTGGCTATATTTTGATTTCATTGCAGGTAACCATTCTACTTGTGGGATGGATACAACAGTAATACGTACATTTGCTATAGTTCTCCAAGGGACGAGATGTCTTTGGTTGTATTTCATATAGTGTATCTATGTAGGCTATGCTGGAACAATGATACGTCGGGCAAAGGTCGATACGCAACCCCCCTAATGTTTTTGGATGCATGAAGATGTAAGCGATTGAAACCCGGTTGCGGCCAGGCCTCGACAAGCCGGATCACCCTCAAGGTTTAGCTGTATTACGCAAGCACTAAGATAAAACTTCAGCAACATCATACTGATCTAAGCATAATTGTTTATCAATAAAGGAAACAAAATCGGAATTAAGCTTGATATTTTACAAGTAGTCGTTTTCCTCTTAGATTCTCTTTCATAATAATTCCGCAGTAGCCATTTAGGCTTAGCTTTTTCTGGTCATTACTTAAAGACTTGGTTTGGGTTTGAACTAAAGCCTATTTCCTTATCACTTCTTGATCACTTGGGCCGTCTCTGCATTACCTTTGCGATAAGTTATGACATTGCAACAGAGATTCACAGTGACTCTTGGGGGAAAAGGTGTGTTGAACCATGCATCAGATTGGTCAGCGTCGCTCATTTCTTTATAGAACGCGTTGACAGGACCGTTGATGCGCTGGGTCCGGCTTTCGAGTTTGACCCGATCTTTAGGTTCGAGCTCCAAAACTTCTCACTATCCGACCAGAAGAAGCTGCTTCCGCAGCTATTTCATAGCTTTTTCTTTGCTAGCGCCATCAATGATGGTATGCTTCTCGAGATAGACAACTTCGGGTCCTGCGCTATCTTTATGCCACCGGGAAGGACCAACGATAATCTTTGGACCGTTTTACGAGCTGTCCTTATACCTAGTATTTTTACCGTTGGTCCCGCAGCTTGTAAGGTATGTGCGTGTTGTATATCATGTCCGTCATAGATGGTTGTCCAAATCTAGCATACAGCCTTGGTATCATGTGTTTGAAAGTTGCCATTTTGATCGATTGGCTCCGTATATTCGTTCCCCATGGCCGGCTGAATGCCATGTTTTGGATGCTCCATGTGTTGATCTGGAGTAATATTATTTTCTACCTGGCGGGGAACTTTGCTGAGATTTTCCGTTGCACCCCGCGCGAGAAAATATGGAACGTGTTTTATGAGGGTGAAAGCTGTCCAGTAAATATAGCCGCCCAGAATTTCTCATCCGGGTTACTGAACTTAATCTCCGACGTTGTCATCCTCGGGTTGCCGCAATGGATCATCTGGAGACTCAACATGTCGAAAACTAGGAAGTTCGGAATTTCACTACTGTTCATGATTGGAATATTGTTGGTGTCCCCCATGATGCTCCCTGGCTCTCTCTTACTAATCGATTTATGGCATAAAGCATTTGTATTTGCGCAGGAGCAAGTATCTATTGGCTTGATCAAGTGCTACACTCCCAAGACATACCATACTGCCTGTCAAACCGTGGTCTCTGGGGCATCGGCGAAAGGGCTGCTGGGTTTCTCATCTTGGGCATCCCATCCGCGCCAAAAGTCTTCCAATCTATGCCATTCGCCGAATCAGCAGTGAGCTTGATCCGATCATGGACAAGCCCCGATTCCTCCAGAGAGCCCAACGGTATAGTACTGCAATCCTTGAGTAAGCCACGCTTTCGGAAGCGTCATGGGCTATGGGATATTAGTGAGTTAGAAACACATGATACCGCTCCAATAAATCACAACAGGAGCGAGGAAGATCATTCACGTAACGAGACAACGAGTGAGATTTATGTAAATATCACAACAAGCAACGAGCCAAAGAGGCAACAGACGATGAGCGTGTGATACGATGAAAGCTGTGGTTAAAACATGACAGGAGCATCAATTCTATCTATTTTGCAAAGAAAGATTACTTAGCCTTTGCTTCCCCTAAGAGTTAAATCCAGTTAGGAATATGTCAGGTAGAATATTACTAGTCATTCAAGCCTGTTTCCATAAAATGATTCCGGACTGGGAGACCGAGCGCATTGGACTACTACGAATAATAACACTTCTTTGGATTTTGTGTCATCCTCATGAGTAGTTGGTGCGAGTAGTACTGAACCTCGATACCGATACCGTCCCTTTGTTTCAAACTATCCCCTTTAGACCTCGTGAGCACTTTGGTGTAGCCGTCCTAGCAAAAGCAAGGGTTGGTTGTTGGAAAGTGTGAGTGGGCATAGATAGGAGAGGAAGCTTCTATGCATATGCAGGGATGGGTAGGTGGACTACGTAGGATCGTGAACGCAAATAATCTATTATTATATGGTCAACGTCATTCGCCGCCTCGACTGCGTTTTCTAGTCCGGCATGGTAGCATTGTATAAATACGGTATGCGTGTAACGTTGTTTTGGTAGCAGAGATTTTGCATTATGGATGTTCCATATGCTTGAGTCGCAGAACTCACCGGGTCATCCTTGGATCGACCCTAACAAAAATAAAAACCAGCAATGCTGCCGATTAAGTAGCTACTAGTACCACATACATATGTACAATGGGATACTCGCTCTAGAGTCTCTGAAGGCTCTACGTCTTGTATCACGAGCGGGAGTATCTGGCCTATAGGCAGTAGACAGATAATCGTTTTCTAGTTTAATCATTGTATTTTATTCTCCTGCTAGCCTCACTTAAACTCAGTGCATAGTAATACTATTTATAGGCATTATTCTAGTTTATAAGTCCTGGATTAATGAATTACTGTCCCTCACCTCTCGCATCTATCGAATTTCCGTGCTTCATAACCCTAGCTCATATTGATAAAGATCATGGAGTTTCCCACGAAGGCTCTTAAAGCACGCATCAAAGGCCAACATTCTGATCCGAACCGGATAAAAAGTCTCCCGTTGTTCGATCGTAACCTAGAGGAAGCTCTCGATGGCCGACGTGCGCTCTGCAATCTTCGACAGCACGTTCTTAACGACTGGCAAACGGGGAATGAAATAGACTTCGCTTCCAATGACATTCTATCATGGAACAGCAGTGGTACACTGCGTCTCGAGTTTCTCTCCATATTAGCGCAACATCCAGACTTTCAACCTGGTTCGTGCGGTTCTCGAATTCTAGATGGAAATTCCAACTATCTTGAGGCCGCGGAGGATTATATCGCGGGATTCCATGGTGCTGAAGACGGCTTGATCGTGAACTCGGGGTACGATGCCAACCTTGCAGTCTGGTCTGCCATTCCGCGGCCTGGAGATGTGATTGTGTACGACGAGCTAGTACATGCGAGTTCACGTGAAGGCATTATGCAGAGTATTGCTTCTTTGCAGGTCGAATTCCGTCATAGTGATAGTCAGTCTTTTCGCAACACTCTTATTTCCGTCATTCATTCCAACCAGTTGATCAAATGTGGCAAACGATCGGTCCTCGTAGCCGTTGAGTCGGTTTATAGTATGGATGGCGATATATGCCCGTTGCAAGACTTCGTTGACATTGCAGATGACGTCTTTTGCGAATATGGAAACATACAATTTGTTATTGATGAAGCGCATAGTACTGGGTTGTTTGGGCCGAAAGGCGCCGGTCTTGTTTGCGAATTAGGCCTGGAACATAGAATAGCGGTGAGAATACAGACGTATGGCAAGGCTATGGGAGCGAGCGGAGGTACGTTCGCCCATGCTTCTCATCTGCTCAGCATTTAACATGTGTTGCCATAGCAATCATACTGGGCTCTAAGACTGTGAAGGCCGCATTGCTCAATTTTGCGAAATCGACCACGTTTACAACAGCGCCCTCATTTCCTTTTGTCGCTGCTATTAAGGCAGGGTACAACTTACAGGATTCAAGCAAGGGAGAAGAGGTAGGCACTTGAGTGGGAAAAATTGAATACATGGAAACTAAAAGGGCGCCTAGGTTCGTGAGCGCATACAAGCGTTAGCGCGGCTTTACTTTGAAACGCTAACATCACATCCTACGTGGCATTTGGCTCTTAGTAGGGGGCTTCTCTCTGTGCCTCTCGCTAAAAACTGGGAACATCGCATTTTCCTCACACACATCATTACTATGTGGACACGTCCCAAACACTTGTATTGGCTCTATTTCCACCTGCTCTCTGCAGGGTTTTGTGTTTGGCCAGTTGAATATCCTGCTGTGCCACCCGGACAAGGTCGGATCAAAGTGTCGCTTCATGCCGGCAACACTGAGACGCAAGTCAAGAGCTTTGTCAATGCAGTTTTTCAATGGGTGAACCAAATGATAGTCATTGATGATGGTAAATCGAACGAAAATGTAACGGAGGCTGCAGGTCTGGTCTACAACTGGATGAAGAGTGAAGGTTTGAAAGGGTTCGGAATCATTTAAGCAATAGTTTACAATATCTGAAAGCCTATAGACGTATTGCAAGTCTCCCACAGTAAACAATTCTCATAACTAACTAATAAGAGTGCATGTTAAGTACTCAGATAATACATAACCTTTTGTATTCCATACCGAACTAACCTGGACAACAAGGTTACCTACCCGAAATATCAGTCATTTGAATAGTAAACCACTTAATCTAATATGCAACTAAATCGAATTGATTATATGGGAAGTTAACAAGAAACCCATCGAGAGCTGAATAATAGATTAGTGCAGGTCGCTAAGCTGCCAGCGAAATCTGCCCCAATGAAGCCCCTTACCACCCAACCAAGTAGGTACATGTGAATAAGCGCCTTTTTTTCATTGGCTACCTAGGTCGTATACCACCTGCACTACTTCAATGGAACCTAGTGTCATCTTTATTCTCCTTTACTTTTAGTATTTCTTCGACTTCGCCTTCGTTGGGTGTTAGCCTCCAATATACGAACCACTTATAAACTTTGAGCGCCCTAAGATATAAGCTGAACTACCTGTCATATAATACAACGTTTTCGAATCGCCGTATATCGCATGAGAAAGTTTCACTATAGAGTAGACAAATAAATGCCAACAGGCGGGGATTACCTCGTCAAAGACAGCCCTGTAGACATTACACTAACGGCACTTCCCTCCTGCACGGACCTTAGAGAAAATCCGGTCATCTGTGACCTTCGATAGCTTATTGGACCGCCTCGCAGCCGACTTCTACGACTTCTTAGGAAAGTTGCATAACGGTCGGAGGCAGCAAGGTATGATATGTTTTATATTACGTTGTATTTTAATTACGACTGGTGACACTGATTGTGTAGTCACATGCGTAATGGGCCATGGTAACCGACGACAAATTGATAGAGTAACACAAAATAGCCGACCGACCGGTCTGGCCTGACATACGTAAGTATACCGTAGATCTACCGGCAGCTACATTGGAGTATTTTCCCCTCTTTGGCTGCGATATTGCAAAATAAGATATTTTCGTCACTCAAAATATAGGAAAAGCTTGCCCGCCACTGGTCCCTGTAGGGCCGAAGATCCATCATTACAACGTCATGCAAGCTGTGATGTCGCCCACCCTTATGTACTGTCAGACTCTCGCGAGGCCTCGCGATACTTACAGCTGCATACCGCCTCCCTAGAGTGACAGAACAAAGAGGGCATTTTGTATATAGATCTCTAGCTTGTAGATGTAGTTGTTGGAGCTCCTTGTGCGACAGCATGTATTCAAGGCTTACCCCTACGTTACCTTCAGTATCCAGAGGTCGTCACATGTGCAATGGATCCTTTGGCTTAACACGTCTGTAGGGTTTCTCTTAACTTACGATACTAGACTCGGCAGTCTACGCCGAAATGGCACGTATTAGATTCTCGTTGCCGCTCTAAGAAGCCTTGTGTGTAACATCCCTCCACTGCGGCAAGGATGTACCAACGCCAGTGTTGCATGACGTCGAAAATAATAATGGCTTCTCCAAAGTAGCTGGGAGGCAAAGGAATGTAATACAAGACTCTTTATCAAAATGAGAGAGGCTTGGAATCAAAGGTTAAGCACTCACCATATGTTACATCTACAACTCTCACCAGGGCACATACACTACGCGAATCGAATAGTACTCGTATTGCTGGTTGGGGCGTGAACCTCTTCGGTTAGCTTTCGCCGTGAAGCCGTATATCTAGCTTTTGGCTTCAATCTAGAGTAGAATAGGCTTTGATTTCTAACCACAAACTGCTCACTACTAGCTAAAAGCAAACCTAAATGTCAAAGCAAGTAACATCTAAATACTTCAAAGGTGGCAGAGTAGGAAAAGGCTGGCGGGTAAAAACGCCGAATATTCGCGTCGAGTGTGCCTCGATTTAATGGTGAAAGGGGTAAGTTGTGTGGTGGGTCCCTATACCTTATAGAACACCCCATAACTCCCACGTGTCTTTAGAACATAAGCCATTAATATACGTTGTGCAAACCGAGAACTACGGAAGGATTTTTTTCTTACAGGAGCTCAATTGGTACATTTATTCCCTTTTAATACCTTGTATATCTGTCATGGAACGCTGCGGAATAATCCTCGGAAACTAAGGGTTTTGGAAACTTGACCAGGGACCATATATATCCACATATATAACGACGATATTTTATCTGAACTATGCAGATAGGGCTTCTCTTCCCTTTTCAGTAATGAAAGTCAATACAACGACTATTGTAGCATTCGAACTATGACAATATCATTCTATTGACTCGGGTTCATTTATCGACTTCATGGAGCCAATCGCAATTATCGGTTTTTCTTTTAAGTTCCCACAGGGTGCTGAAGATGAATCTAATCTATGGGAAATTCTCGAGAGTGGTAGAAACGTGATGACGGCCTGGCCGGAGCCGAGAGGCAATGCTGAATCTTTCTACAGTTCTGATACTGCCCAAAGGAATGTAGTATGTTGCCCTGGATATAATGAGGCAAGGAAGAAGCTTTCACTAACAAATAATGAAAGTTGAGATCTAAAGGGGCACATTTCCTCCAAGGAGACATTTCAGCATTCGATGCCCCGTTCTTCTCACTTACGTCAGAAGAGGCTTCGTCTATGGATCCACAACAGCGACTACTACTAGAAACTAGTTACCGAGCCCTAGAGAATGGTAATGTTCTAATTTTTCCCTTCAAATATACATCTAGAATTACTTAGTGGCTAATTACAACCGAGAAGCCGGGATTACCATGGACAGAGTCTCAGGAACTCAGACCAGCGTCTTTTCGGGTTCCATGACAGATGACTACTCAAGAATTGTTTCCAAAGATCCAGATTTGGCGCCGAGAGCTACTGCCACTGGTAGCGCATTGTCAATTTTGGCTAATCGTTTGAGCTGGTATTATAACCTCAAAGGTCCAAGTATCCAAGTGAATACCGCCTGCTCTTCAAGTATGATAGCAGTAGACCTCGCTTGTCAGTCCCTGAGAGCCGGTCAGAGTTCAATGGTAATAACTATTCATGGGTCAACCTGCCGGTCTAATTATGAATTCTAATTCGATCTCAGTCACTAGTCACGGGCTCCAGTGTCATCTTGAGCCCCGAGAATTCTCTCTACTTATCGAACATGAATTTTATCTCGCCTGACAGTGTTTCTTATAGCTTTGATCACCGTGCAAACGGATATGGAAGAGGAGAAGGCGTAGTTGTATTAGTACTCAAGCTATTAGCTGATGCTTCCAGGGATGGCGACATGATTCGGGCTGTGATCCGCGCCACCGGATCAAACCAAGACGGATACACTCCAGGGCTTACACAACCAAGTGCACTATCTCAAGAACAGCTAATCAGATCTGTTTACAGAAGCTGCAACCTCAGCTTTGACTGCACACACTACGTCGAAGCTCACGGTAAGAGTTCTCACTATTCTGCCGTTCGTCTCTGCGTCCTTAATCTAAATTTGAATTTTCAGGGACTGGCACACAGATTGGTGATTCAACTGAAGTGAAAGCTCTTACTCGAGTATTTAGGGAGTCTCGTTCCAAAAAGGAGCCTCTCTACATGTACGCATCAGGATAGCATTTTCAAATATCACGCTAATCCTGTTCAGCGGTTCCATCAAAGCCAACATCGGTCATTTGGAAGGTGCGAGTGGTCTCGCTGGTATCATCAAAGGTATCATGATTCTAGAAAAAGGAATTATTCCCCCGAACCCACTCTTTGAAAAATGGAACCCCAAGATCAATGCCAAATCAGACATTATCGAAGTATGTAAGGTATAAATCTCTTTACAATCGAATATACTAAGGCTTCTATAGGTTCCAACTTCTTGGATTCCGTGGCCATCCGAGGGTCTGCGTCGGATTTCCATTAATTCCTTTGGTTTTGGGGGATCTAATGGTCACATCATCCTGGATGATGCCTGCCATGCGTTGCGGGCACTTGGTCAACGCGGGAATCATCACACTACGGTCCAATCACTTCAGTCTCTTCTTGTGAAAGGACTGAGTGGAAGAAATATCCACCTAGTTAATGACGGCACTATGGATGCTACCATGCCCTATGGAATACCACGAAAACAGGAAGCTGAAGACCTGCTGCCATTGAGTACTCATCATTCCCGAGCGAAGGTGAGGGCAGATGTTGATAACTCCCCTCACGACAATTTAGACACGGCAGATAACCATACAATCCGTCATAACACCCAAGCCGGAGATCCTGAGTCCCGATCAAAATTTGAGCTACTGGTATGGTCTGCGAAGGATGAGGATGCCCTTAAACACATCATCCATCAGCACAGCCAATATCTTCAAACAAAAATACTTGGATCGAGAGATCGGTTGAGTCAATTCGGATACACTCTAGCCGCCCGTCGGGGGTTAATGGCATGGAGGTCCTTCGCTATTGTTAGTGATGAGACTACAGATTCGATGGAAAGTTTAGCATCTTCAGCTTGCCGCCGCTCAAGTCAAGATACTAGCGTCGCTTTCGTATTCACTGGCCAAGGTTCACAATACCTGAATATGGGCATAGACCTGCTTCATTATCCTGACTTCCGTTCTACTTTAGTGAAGACGTCAGAGATATTTCAAGAATTAGGGGCTCCGTGGTCGCTGTTTGGTAAGAAAATTCCTGTAATTCCAGGTAGTCCGGCTGATAACAACTTTAGATGTGATTCAAGATGACAAGAGAATACACAGCCCTGATGTTAGCCAGCCACTTTGCACTGCATTGCAGTTGTCTTTGGTCACGCTTTTGAGGGCTCTTGGGATTGTACCAGCAGCAGTGATCGGGCACTCCTCTGGCGAAATCGCCGCTGCATACACTATTGGTGCCCTCTCTTTAGAAGCGGCCTGCAAAGTCGCATATCATAGAGGTAGACTCGCTAAAAGGCTAACGACATTACCTGTTCAAGGCTCAATGATATCGGTCAATATTCCGGAAGAGAATGTACATGGCTACATGGAGAAGACGAGCTTGCTCGCCGATATTCATGTAGCGTGTGTTAATAGCCCGTTTAACGTTACCCTTTCTGGCCCCGAAGCGTCCATTGATGAGCTTCAAGTGCATCTAGAGCAGGATAATATTTTCTCTCGGAAGTTAAACACAGGCGTCGCTTATCACTCTCCTGCTATGCATGAAATCGCTTCTGAGTATGTCTCATCTATGGGTGTTCTCGATCAGCAAGAGAATAGTAATGACGATATAATGATGATCTCAACTGTCAGCGGAGAAATCATTTCAAAGAACAAAGTGTCAGAGAGCCAGTATTGGGCTCACAATCTAACCTCTACTGTACGTTTCGTTGACGCATTGAGATATATGGCACTCGTTGCTCCCAAAATTGATGGCCTGACGAAAATATCGACCTACCTGGAAGTTGGTCCCCATGGGTCACTGCGCCGGTCCATTAACGACACGTTGGTCCAGAGTATCGACAAAATCAGATTTGACTACGCATTCACTCTATCAAAGTTCGAGTCACCTTTAAAGACCATTTTAGAGGTGACTGGACGTTTATTTTCTCGCGGCTACCCGGTGCTTCTTACCGCAATAGAGGCTAAAAAGTCAATCAACCCACCGTTCTTAGTGGACTTGCCAGGATACCCATTCAATCATTCTCGTACATATTGGCACGAGACACGTTTGAGTCGCGAATGGCGATTTCGGAAGGAATCTCCTAGATTTCTTGGTGTTCAAGTGGCAGATTGGAATCCTCTCGAGCCGCGCTGGCGTAAGATGTTAAGCATCGACGAGATTCCGTGGATCGCAGACCATGTCGTCGGCGAATCGACCGTATTTCCAGCTACAGGATCGTTGATGATGGCAGTTGAGGCAGTAAAGCAAATGAATCATGGACATCAGATCATATCTGGGTTTCTGTTCAAGGAGGCGGTTTTCAAGAACCCGATCATCGTCCGTCCAGGGGCCAAGACGGAGCTAATAACGCAAGCGAGACCGCTACAGAATACATACGAGAAGACGTCTTTTCGTTACGATATTCGCATTTTTGCTGTAATAGATGGCTACTGGAATGAATGCCTAAGTGCAATTCTACATGCTGAGTATCAGGAGGCGTCCACAGAATTTCAGCCTCTTAATCCGACAAAACTTTACTTTCGAGACTATGACCAGACGAAGAACACCTCCATAGCGGCCGTTAGCAAACACGACTTTTACAAATGGCATTATGAGCAGGGTCTCAGATACGGCCCGGCTTTTATGCTAGCAGACGACATCCTCTATGATGGTTCTGAGACTGGTATGGCTCGAATCGATGTGGTATCTGTCGGCTTATTTGAGGGTGTAGTCCACCCTGCTGTGATAGATGCGGCATGCCAAATTTGCTTCGTCGCTCCATCCGAAGCCATGTCGAGGGAACTCCAGACAATGGTACCCCACAGAATGCAGGACATCTGGATCTCGGCGACGGGATGGCAATATCCTGACACGAGACATATTCAGGTGTTTGCTGTATCAAAGGCCAAGACCTTAGTTCCTGGCCTGAACTGCTCGTTCAAGGTTATGGCCGACGACGGCACCGTCCTATCGCACTGTAAGCATCTTGAATCGCTCGCTGTCGTGGGAAATAAGTCGGCAATTTCTGACAATAGAAAAATGTTCCATTGCATCGACTGGAAGCCTCAGCTTTCATTAATGACTTCTACTCAGTTACAAAGTTACTGTGATGCAAATCACTCCATTGAGAACAAAGTCTCCTTCACCAATGACTGGAATAAACTGCAGCAAGCTATTCGTAAGCTAACCTTTTCCTCAATCTCTGAGTTGCGGGATAGGGATTGGTTGAAAATGCCCCCGCACGCCAAAAAGTATCTCTCTGCGTTGAAACGAGAGACTGAAGATCTTGCTGGCCACGCTGTCGACCAAGAAAGCCTTGCTGCTGATGTGGAGTATCTTGGAAGGGTACAACCTTCATGGAATATATATGTAGGACTGACTCAGGATTTTCATTCTTTTGCGCGAGATGAAATGAATACCGAAGAGTTTTTCTTCGCTAGGCGACAATTGTTCCAAGAAATTACACGCCCTCTACACAGCTCGGAATTCATGTCTTTTATGGATCTGATAGCGCATGAAACCCCAGATCAGAAAATACTTGAAGTTGGTTCAGGTACGGGGACTATGACGAGTCGTATCCTTTCGACGCTTTGGCAGATCGAAGCTCGCACCGGTGGGAATGCGTTCTCTGAGTACTTATTCACTGACCTCTCTGCGATATACTTTGAAAAAGCCAAGAATAGCTTTGCCAGGAACGATCAACGCGTGTCTTTCCGTACCCTAGATATGGAACAAAACCTCGTCGTGCAAGGTTTTGAATATGGTGTCTACGATACGATTTTGGCTGGTAGCGTACTTACTTCTGCTACCAGCGTTGTCGCTGCTCTTCGAAATCTAAGGACCCTCTTAAAACCCGGCGGTCACCTCATAATAAGCGAAATCACAGTACCTGGTATCTTGGGTACGTTGTCCAATTTTTGCTCGAGTGAAGATGCGCCCCGTCCGATAACTGAGTCTGAATGGGACATTGCACTCCGAGACAGCGGGTTCTCGGGCAATGAATTAGTAATCAGGGATTCAGGGAGCGACGAAACACATCTCAGTAGTGTAATAGTATCATCTACTCGAAATTATCAGCATGGTCAACTTGAGGGTCACAGAATCGTCGTTGTTGTTGATAAGGAAAAAGAAAGCCAACAAGACCTCGCGTTGAGCTTTCAAAATGCCATGGTGGATTCTTCTGGGACTTGTCCAAAAGTTCTTCCCCTGACCCAGGTTGACATCGCTGATATACGCCCGACCGACTATGTCGTCTTTCTCGGGGACTTAGGCGGCTCGCTTCTATCTCATATATCAGAGACCACCTTCAATTTTACGCAGCAATTAATACGGCGGTCCATTAACTTGCTCTGGGTAACAACGGCTTATACATACGAACCCTCCAGCTCATTCAACCCGTATCCATATTCAGGACTAAAGGATGGCTTTTTACGCACCATTCGATCTGAGTTCGCTAATAAGCGCATTGTTTCCCTCTCTATAGAGAACGTAGGTGCGGATGGACCATCAATGATTCTCGGATTCATCAGGGAAGTTCTGGATTTGGCCTTCGTCGCAACGTTACCTGATATCGAATACATTGTCAGAGGCGGCCTATTGCTTACTGGTCGACTTGTTGAAGAGCCAACCCTAAATGAGGGGGTGACCTCGTCTACAAGACTACGATCACGAACAGAGCCCTGGCTCCCGGGCCCACCTCTCAAACTAGAAATTGAAAGTCCAGGATCGCTAGAGACTCTACGCTTGGTGGAAGATCAAGAATTCTATGCCTCTCTCGGCCCAACGGAAGTCGAAATAGAAACAAAGGCCTGGGGCGTTAGTTTCAGGGATGTATTCATTGCCCTTGGACGACTAGAGGAAGACGACTTTGGTACTGACTGTGCTGGCATCGTAACGAGAATAGGGTCGAGATGCCAATCCGTGCAACCAGGCGACCGAGTATGTATGTTCGGAACTGGCTGTATGCGTATGTGGGTACGTTCGGACGAACAAGGTGTAGTTAAGATACCAGACTCGCTACCATTCCATGAAGCCTGCGCAATAGTCAGCCCAGGCATTACAGCGTGGCACTCGTTGGTAGAGATCGCCCGTTTACAAAAGGGGGATAAGGTGCTTATCCATTCTGCATCTGGAGCAACAGGGCAGCTCGCTGTTCAGGTTGCGCAACTTATCGGCGCTGAAATATTCGCTACAGTTGGTTATAACTACAAGAAGCAGCTTCTTATAGATGCCTACGGCATTCCCGAAGACCATATCTTGTATAGCAGGAACCTTGGTTTCGCAAAGGGAATTATGCACCTTACAAATGGGTATGGTGTAGATGTCGTATTGAATTCTCTAGTTGGCGAGAGCCTGCGCGCGTCGTTGGAGTGCATTGCTCCATACGGACGATTCATTGAGATCGGAAAGGCAGACATCAAAGCGAATTCTGCATTGCCAATGGGATGTTTTGCTCGAAATGTGTCATTCTCTGGAATTGATCTCCACCACTTGGCCATCCACCGGCATGATATCGCAAAGGAACTTTTGCAAAAAACCATGGAATTGGCCAGGAATGGCTCGATTCACTCACCGACACCCCTGCATGTCTATGACATCTCTAAAGTCGAAGAGGCTTTCAGGTTCTTCCAAAGTGGAAAAAACACTGGACGAGTTATCATTCAGGTTGACCGGTCAACTAAAGTACCGGTATGTGAATGCTATTAAGGCAACAAAGAATGTGCTAACACCGACCAGAAATGTCTGGCTTGCCGCAGGACTTGGATGTTTAATGACAATTCCACATATATCCTCGTCGGTGGCTTGGGAGGGATTGGACGAGCGATACTCAAGTGGATGGTTACGAAAGGTGCAAAGTATCTCGTAGTTCCTTCCAGATCAGGCGCAACGACCAATACAGTGATTAGTATGATAGAAGAGCTGAGAAGGCAGGGCATTGTAGTTGCAACGCCGAAGTGCGATGTGTCCGTGGCAGAGTCATTTACAGAAGCTCTGGAACTCTATAACAAGACTATGCCTCCTATACGTGGTTGTATCAATGCGGCTATGGTCCTCAACGTACGAGAGTCCTTACCCCTATTGGTCAAAGCAAAATCTAACATTACTTTCCAGGACTCGACTTTTGACAATTTGACGCATGCGCAATGGGAACAGACAATTCGTTCCAAAGCCCACACGTCATGGAATTTGCACGTTCTTCTGCCACGAGACCTAGACTTCTTCATTCTTCTATCTTCTGTCTCCGGTATCATTGGGAATCCAGGTCAATCCAACTACGCAGCTGGGTGCACGTTTCAGGATTCGTTAGCTTATTATCGTAACTTCAACTGTCAAACGGCGGTATCGATCGACCTTGGCGTTGTACGCGGAGCCGGCGTCGTTGCCGAGTCGGAATCACTTCAAAACAGATTTTCTAGCATGCGAGACTTCGTTCAGGTTGAGATAGACCAGCTGACAGCTCTCCTGGACATGTATTGTGATTCAGAAGAACGTCAATATTTTTCAAATGATTTGAGGAGAAGCCAGATCATCATGGGTATCGCAACACCCGCCGAGCTTCTCAGCCGTGGATTGAGTCAGACACCATCCACTCAGCGACCCCTTTTCGCTCGCTTCAATGGAGCTTCTGGCCTACCGCAGAACCTAGAATCAGCGGGCCAGGTGAATTATGCCGCGTTATTTCTGCAGTCCAAGTCTGCAGAGGAACGTGCCGCTATCGTTGTGAAATCTCTTGCCAAGAAGCTGGCACGGGCATTGTCGATAAAGCCTGAGGACGTTGAGGCGGAGGCATCCCAACCACTTCATGCATTTGGCGTGGATTCACTAGTTGCTGTAGAGTTGAGAAATTGGATTGCGAAAGAATTCGCTGCAGACATGGCCGTATTTGACTTGATGGGAGGTAGATCTATCACGACTATAGGGGAATTGGTGACCAAGGCTAGTCAGCATCAAAGACCGGAGGCAAGCTAGTGTAGGGTATTGATTCCTGTACGGGAAATTGAGTTCAGATTTTGTTTTTGCCATTGGCGAAACCACTAAAGAGAAGTTGCTATCTACAACACCAGGACTAGCCTGATATTCAGCAACGACGCTGTCGGTACCTAGAAGACTGCGTATACTCTCTGGGCTATTCAGCTGCGTTGGCTATTAATCAGCTTCTCTCAGTTCTTTTTAACAAGAGGTTACTTGAGTCAAATCACGGGAGTATAACTGATTTGTTCAGGTTTCATTGGTTACTAGCTGGCGAGTATAAGATAAACTAGCCAGAGCGAGGCTTTGGCGGGTGTTCGTCCGGGTCAGATTCTACGAGTTGAAGATGTCGTCCTCGGAGTTAAAGCTAACCTATTCTAGAAATGTCGCCACTTTTTTTAATGAAAAACATTTTATTTTAATTATTTATATTGTTTAATTGAATATGAAAAAATGAGATCAAATATTACATCTTAAAATATATTTAATACGATTTTACGAAGAGGTGTAATACTTTGTGTTTATTGTGGTGATAATTGTGTGTAAATCTAAGTGGTGGCCGAAGGACTGCCACGAGCCACCTAAGTGGCTCCAACCCACCAGTCACTGCTCACAAGCCACGCAGCCCCTACCACTCCGTATCAATATTAAAATATTGATAATTCGCGCCGGTAATTATGACCTAGCTTAGGTTAGGTTAATTGATTTGTTTATAAGTCCGGGGTTACTTTAGTGTCGCGCCTCTTTAGCGAAAGTAGCCACGGACTTTTTAAGCAAGATGTCTCGAAATCTCCCAGTAGATGCAACGGATGCAATAAATTCCAACAACGGGAGCGATCATTTTTCTCTCGGCATCTTCCCGACAGTCCCCGAAACGGATACTCGCCATCAGCATGCCGAGAATGCAACCTTGCTTACCCGCAACAATGCCAGCACATCGTAGGATATATATAACGGCCGGAGGAGAATGAAGGGATACAATTGAATTATGTCAGCTTTCAGTAACCATGGTTCAATGCGTGGCGAAGAGCTCACGCGCGGGAATGCCGACGAATAATTGCTGTATCTTACCGAATACAGTAACTATTCGCGCAAGCCCAGTGACATGACAATTGCTGATATTATGTTAATCTCATTAAGACGCTTAAAAAACCAATCTCATAAGGTGAATCATGTGTACTCTTCTCCCGCGTGTCTTTACTTTACATTTCACGACGTTTCACCGAGTACGGCAGCATGCCCTCTTCAGAAGCGGGCGACGTCCCGCTATCATATACTTTTGTCACGGGGGACAACAGTCGCGAGGGGCGCAGCCATGCCATACGGGCCCATTGGAGACAACGTCGGCAGAGAATGGAAATGCAGAGAAGAGAACGAGAAGAACAGGAGCAAAGGCCATTGAGGACGATCTTACCAGACGTTGGGGGCCGTAGCGAGGCATCGCAAACACCATTGATCCCAGAACCACAACGTGAATTCCCCGCGGATCCTGATGACGACGCGGCGAATTCACCTGATGAGAGTCCAAGAGACTCTTCTGTCCTGCCCGAGGAAGTTCCTTCGGGCTTATTGGAAGGGATACCAGCGCAAGCGTTGTCGGGAATGAATGTCGCCTTAGGGTCTAGTCGTCTGGACCCCTTTGATCGTTTCCCTGTCCAGCTTACATCGAAACATCACAGGCTTCTGCATCATTGTACGTTATCATATAATCATCACTAATGGTCGCAGTGAGGTTAGGTATTGGTGTCTAACTTGATGAATTTCAGGGATTAGCACGTTTGCTGGAATGATGTTCAACATGCATTCCACGGTATTCAATCCTATGCGCGATGTTTGGTTTCCGTTGGACTTGTCGAATGCCGCGTCTTTCAATGCAATCATGGCTCATTCTGCAGCACATCTTTCTCGTATGCAAGGCTTCCCAGTCTCTAATGAAGCCGTGCGATTCAAAGTCGAGGCCGTTGGAATCGTGCAATTATGGGCCAGAGATCCAACCCTTGCTCTGAGCGATGATACAATTGCAGCCATCTTAAGACTCCTGTCATTTGAGGTGAGGTCCTTACCCGCATAGACAAGTGAAACACTAATCCTGATTTCGATGCGCCCAGAGATATTGGGGTTCAGAAGATGAATGGCGCATTCATCATAACGGGCTGTTACAGATTATTGAAGCGCGGGGTGGTATTGCAACACTACAGGGTAACTGGAGGCTCGCAATAACTACTTTCCTGTAAGTCTAGTCATCTCGTCCTCTTCTGCTGAGCCAATCGTGTGACTGATAACGTCGCGACTAGCGTAACGTTGATGACGAGGCCATCGTGGTTTGATAGCTCAAATCAACTGAGAGAAATCTCGCAGCAATCCATGGCCACTCACCCCGTTTTAGGACAACTAGGAAACCTATACAAGACTCGTTGTCTTTGGTTGCTCTCGTTTATGCAAGACATGCGCACCTTCATGGGCAACTCGCCGGAGATATCCAATCACGGACTGGCACACTACACATATATTCGGGATGCAATCCTCATAATTAGATCGGATTTGTACTTGCACGACGAAGATCTTGAGGACGAAGGTGACATGAACGAGCGAGAGCGCATACGATTAGCCTGTCTGTTCTACATATGTATCATGCTTCAAGGTTCCGTCTCGCAAGGCTATAACCCTGATACAGGAAACCTGGCCCCTGTAGACTTCCATCACAGCTATTCAATCATGTACCTCGATCAGTCCCTTGCTCGTCACCATACGCAGTGGCAGGGCTCCATCCAGAGCCTCTTTCATTGTCTTTTTCAGGGTGAAATCGCCGCCCAAACCCCTCCTAGTAGGCTACATTACGCATTAGACCTAACAAACGTTCTTGGTTCGACGAGTCCTGAGGCGCGTCACGGGGTAGAAAGGTGTATGTTGCAGATACTCTGTCAAGCCCTGATGGAGATCAGGACTACTCTCGACTATGACTGGACTCCAGATACTCTCTTAGCATGTATAGAGGGCCACTAAGGTGGTGACTAGATAGACGTAACCCGGAAATAGAATGATAGAATCAATTGAGAGTAATTTAATCCATCATTCATCATCACCGAGAGACGTCAAAGTGCTAAGCGACGGAACAAAGAATGTAGATCCAGTAACAGGGGTAGAGAAGTCCAAGATACGATCGTGTAATCCTGGTGGGTGTCCAATAAACATGCGCTCCATCATCTTCTCTACTACCCAGAGCTTTCGCGAGTAGGCGATGAAGTAGGTACCGAATTGACCGGTACTTGGAGAACCAAACGGCATATTGTCCCGGAGAACGTCATGTTCATTGCCGGCGGCATCTTCAATGGTAGTGAGCGTCTTGTGTGCCTGCTGCTGCCCATCGTCGGCATCATCGAGCTCGATATTATCAGACTTAGTTCGCCCGATTATTGCTTCTTGCTTCTCTGTTGATAGGGCCTTCCAGGCTTTGAGGTTGTGCAGATATTTCTGGATGACGACATAACTACCACCCACAGCTGTCGCGTCACCACCATCGTCCGATTCGGGAATAATCACAGCATTCGAGATAGCTGCAGTGCCGACTGGGTTCGCGGTGCCATCCACGAAGCCTAGAAGATCTCGAGCATCAAAGTAGCGAAAACCCACGGTCTGGTCCTCGAGCCGGACGTTGTCCCCCAATTGCTCCATCAGTTGTCTCTCTAGCTCAAAGCACATGTCACGTCTCTCGGACCGGATATGAAACAGTATGTCGCCCGGTGTTGATACGGCCGTCTGCTTTGCTCCGCGCACTTCCGGGAAAGGATGGAGCTCGGCCGGGCGGGGGAGTCTCACCAGACGATCCCAGACCTGACTGCCTATCCCCACGACACATGTGAGATTGGCATTGACATCGCGAATGGATATATTCTTTGCGATGTCGGGGACATTAGATAACAGACTTCGAACAGACTGGACAGAACTGTCGGTGGGTAGTATTGAAAAGACCAGGAAAGTTGCCGAACGTGAGAGTCCTGCATCTACTGGCTGACATTGGCTCATGGTTGCTATAGTTTGGTGACGAATAGGACTGAGGAGATGAATTTGTATGCATACAGACTTTCTCAGTGCCGGCTTGAATATCTTAAGAAGCATGTTGTTGGTCTTTTGGTTGTGTGCTTCGCCCGTTACCTTGATTTGACGACGTGGGGTTGCGGGCATACTATAACCAAAGTCATACGCGGTCAGCTTCGGGATGCTACTCCACGGGTTGGAGTCGCTGATTAGCAGCAATCAGATCCCAGCTTAAGATCCATTATGCCATCGCATATATCTAGGAAAACCACCTAGCGAATGATATAGCTTGATTTGCAGGTGCAGAGATGATTCGACCACAAGATGCAAGCGAACAAGTGCATCATGCTTGTTCACACTTCAAACCCTGTTCGCTTTGCTCGTCGCTCATTGGTTATATGCTATTTCCTATTCGGATTATACTTCGACGTAGCGTAGATAATGCGTCACAGGCAAATCGACCCCTCCAACTTCATAATGTTAGTATCAATGCCATATACCTACAAACCAAGAGGCGACTCGATGTCTATAAATTGTGTAGGTGCTTCCAATCTCAATCATGTTGAACTTCATCCTGAGCACACATCTTCAAATATCAATAGCACTTCTTTACCAGCTATTGTAGTAACATCACCCGTCATATCCCAATCTTATATGATCTTCATCATTCATCATGGCACCTCTACAGGGCTCACGTTATGACTTCATCGTGGTCGGTGGAGGCACTGCTGGTAACGTTGTTGCGGGCAGACTTGCCGAGAATTCGAACGTTAGTGTTCTAGTAGTTGAGGCCGGGGTCGCCCACCCTGAGCTCGTCGATCAAATTACCACGCCATCATTGGCCATGGATCTGCGAAATAGCCAATACGACTGGGGCTATAAGACTACAATGGTGAAGAGAGATGACTACGAGCGTATTGAGAAACCAAATACTCGCGGCAAAGTTCTAGGAGGCAGCTCGTCATTGAACTATTTCACATGGATTCCTGGCTGCAAGCCAACATTCGATAATTGGGCCGAGTTCGGCGGTGACGAATGGACTTGGGATCCTCTTTTGCCTTACCATCGCAAGTCTGCCACTTACCATGACGACGAGGGCATGTTTTCAAAAGACCTACAGAAGATAGGCGTCAATGGCCCACTGCCTATTTCCCACGCCGAGTTGTTGGATGATCTTACCCCTTTCCGTGAGCGTCTTAAGAAAGCGTGGCTATCACGAGGCCACAAGCTTACTGAGAACATCTTCGACGGCGAGATGATTGGTCTCACTCACTGTGTAGACTCCATCTACCACGGAAAGAGATCTGGGTCATACCTCTTTGTCAAAAACAAGCCCAATATCACGATCGTAGCCGAGGCACATTCGAAGAAGCTGATTATCGATGAAGCGGACCGAGCTGTCAAGGGCGTCACTGTCATCGACAAGTCTGGCAACGAGCTCGACTTCTATGCCACTCGCGAAGTTATTGTATCTCAAGGCGTATTTGAATCTCCCAAGCTTCTTATGCTCTCTGGTATTGGACCTCAGGATCACCTCTCCCAATTCGGAATCAAGACCATCGTCAACTCCGCTCACGTTGGTCAAAACCTTCTCGATCATCCTGGTGTCCCATTCGTCCTCCGGGTCAAAGATGGTTTTGGCATGGATGATCACTTGCTCCGCAAAGGGCCTCAGCATACAGCAGCTATCACGGCTTACAAGAACGGCAACAAAGGTCCTATGGGCTCTGGTCTCCTGGAGCTCGTGGGATTCCCCCGTATTGACGACTACTTTGAAAAGGATGCTCTCTACCGCCAGCGCAAAGCTGCTAACGGTGGCAAGGATCCTTTCTGTCCCCAGGGTGAGCCTCATTTCGAGCTCGACTTCGTCTCCATGTTCGGCAGTGCTTTCCAGTGGCATTACCCTATTCCAAAGGAGGGTTGTTACGTCAGTGTTGTGGTCGATCTCGTCCGTCCTGTTTCCCCGCCCGGTGAGGTTAAACTGAACAGTGCAGACCCTCTTATGCAGCCTAACATCAACCTCAATTTCTTTGCCGACGAGTTGGACATCATTGGAATGCGCGAGGGAATCCGCTTCAGTTACGACGTGCTAACAAAGGGAGAAGGCTTCAAGGACATCGTGGTTTCACAATATCCCTGGGACATGCCTCTTGACGACAATGCCGCTATGCGCCATGCCGTCCTTGACCGCTGTCAAACAGCGTTCCACCCTTGCGGCACTGCTCGTCTCTCCAAGAATATCAACCAAGGCGTCGTTGATCCCGAGCTCAAGGTCCACGGGATAAAGAACTTGCGAGTCATAGATGCCTCAGTTATACCAATCATTCCTAGCTGTCGCATTCAGAACTCAGTTTACATGATTGCTGAGAAGGGCGCTGATCTTCTGAAGGCTGCCCACAAGGACCTTTTCGTATCCTGAACCATGCTACGGAAATTAAAATTACAGTTTTGATCTCCAATCTCAGAATTATATCAATATTCAACTTATATTCCTTCGTTTCACTAAAGTTCAGTCCTCGCATTTAACTGGTCAATTCGTGAATTATCTGATAAGCCTACCAAATTCAATATGGACCTTCCATTGGATTATGCAGTGGTCGGTTGAATCAAACCGATGTGTAATTAAGTAGCCCAGATGCCCTTAATCGACTCGTTAAAAACTTTCCATCTCAGCAATACACTTCATCTCGTGAGCAAAGCTTCGCCTAAAATTTCACAGATCATCCACCGATGTTCACACTCCGGGCATAGAAAATTGCGTAAGTATCATCGACGGCCCATTTGTTATCAGATACTAAATTGTCGATCGAGATTACAACGAACCCGGCCTATCTCCACCAATTAATATGTGCCTTATCGTCTCATAAGTGCAGAAGAAGTGCATGTCGCCACTACTCATCTCGTCCAGTTGTGGAGAAGTATGCATAACTGAGTAAGCTATCAGCAAGGATATCCTCGATTGTCCAGATGGTTTGGACCCTGTTTCTGGTTCGCGGTGAATCACACCCTTTGCTTGGATAGCTATACCTATATGTCCCAAGGACGTGGAACAACTAGTATACACCACATGACTGAAAGGCCCCTATTCCAGCACTCAACAAACCTGCCTCATTTAAACATCTTTTTCTATATCTACTAGCCAAAGTTCTATTTCACTACAATACTCGTACTGTAATACTTGAATATGTATTAAAATGGTTCCACCATCCCGAAACATTGAAAATATCTAGCTAACGTAGCTATGGAGACGATCTCGTAGCTCTATTTACAATATGCACGCCGAGGAGAGGTCTAGAGCGAGGTTGCCGGATGACGATGGTGATTCTAATAGCGACATGTTTAATCCAAGCTTTTATTACCACTTTCGGAGTTTGATCTCCAAATTTTCTAAATGCATTAGTCTAGCTTATTGTCAGAATATAGTCACCCAAGTCTTCAAGACCAATCGTACGAAGTGCTTAGTCATGATGGGGTCCAATCTGGCTATGCAGCGCCCAGTTACGGAGTGTCATCTGCGCTAGCCATCTCGAAATGCTTGAGCATCCGCCCTTATATGCATATTCTTGAGTGTCGCAGCCGAATAGAGGGGCCCATATATCTAATACCTATCGCTTCCGACCCGCTGCTTGGACTGGGAATGAAGCTCAAATCACACGGCGTTTATGGTCTCGAAGGATACTAGTGATGTCTTTAGTCGTGATGCCTGCTATGAGGTGATGAGTCCATTGGCTAAAAGCACGGTGATCTCACCATTGCTTCTCCCCCACGCTTAAAATATCTCACCTGGCTCTTGTCTAAGACTCCAAATTTCCCAAGCACCTAAGCATCCATCTTACTTTGTACCCTCGACGACGATTAAACTTGGACAACAATGGCCATGGCGTACGATGGACCGACACTTCAAGTGTCACCCAAAACTGATTCAAAGGATCCCATTATCCTAGTCCAATCCTTCGCTGCCACAGGCCACACTGTCCCACTCTTGCAGATCACCCAACATCTCATTCAGCGCGGTTATGACATCTATTACCTAGGAGGGACTCAATTTCGGCAGGCTATTGAGGCGACAGGAGCCAAATTTATTCCCCTCATCGGACTCAGCGATACCTGGACCCGGGACTGGATGCTCACTCACGGATTTGGCACCGGCCTGGACATCATGCCGTCGATAATGATGTTGGTAGCCGCCACGTTGCCTAGTATGCTTGATTCGTTGCGGCGCGCTCTGTCTCTTCTACGGGACAAAGAACCGGATCGAGAAGTTGTTGTTGTCTCCGAGATTGCCGCCGCCGGTGGACTTGCCACGCTCAGACTCGGCGCTCCATTACCGGATGGCTATTCTAAGCCCCCGAAGTCCCTAGGCATCAACATAGTCCCGCCCCTATGGACGTCGGTGGATTTCAATGACCTCTGGCTTGACGTACCGTACGACCCAAACCGAAATCGGAAACTCAATGTACTCATGGCCAAGCTGGCGCGAGAAGGCATACACAAGGAGGCATGGGATACCATGAAATACGTGCTGGAAACGTGTTCGGTTTTCAAGCCGATGGAAAGTCTCTTTGGCGACCATGGCAAGATGATTGATCATCGCGCATGGGACATGAATTTCGCCTGTCACGATAAGACTCTCCAGATGTGCATTCCTTCGCTCGAATATCCCATCTCGGACTGGCCGCCCAATTTCGCGTTCGGCGGAACGCTACCACCCAAAGCCTGGCGCACCGCCGATTTCGTGTTCCCGGACTGGTTCAAGCGGGTCCGGGAGAACAGTGCAAAGGACGTGACCTCCTCCGCCCGTCGGAAGATCGTGGCCATCGCGCAGGGGACGATAGCTACTGACTGGCAGAACGTGCTCATCCCAGCAATTCAGGGGTTGGCAGAGAGAGAAGATATTCTAGTCATCGCCGTTCTATGCATCAAAGGTGCTACACTAGAAGGCCGATTGTCGGGCCCGCTACCGGGCAATACCATTGTCGTAGACTACTTCCCGTACGATGCAATCATCGAACATGCAGACGTCTTCATTTCCAATGGTAGCTACGGCGTATTCTCGCACTGTGTCGCGCATGGCGTGCCTATGGTCCTCTCCGGCAACACAGAAGATAAAATCGCACTAGGCATGAGAGGCGAATATGCCGGCTTTGCCTACAATCTGGGCATGGAGCAGCAGACGCCCGAGGCGTTTGCGAGGGGGGTTGATACCATCCTCACCGATCCTAAATACAAAACAAGGGCAATGCAATTGAGGGCCGAAGCAGAGGAGTTCAATACCTTAGGTACCGTGGAGAGGGAGTTGAGGGCTTTGTTTTAGACCTATTGTAAGCCTCTAGGAACATGCCTTGCGTGGTAGTTGCTTATTTCACGGCCACTCGCCTTGGGGATACCCGCGAGATAAAATATGACCTAAGCGAAGAGAAAAATGCAACGACTCAAGATAGAGGCTTCTTATCGAAGGATAGACGGAATGTACCCTTTGCATCCTATTTGACCACTAGGACAATTTCTAAGAATAGAGTATGAATGCAGGTATAGTTACGGGGTACATCCTAGAAGTCAGACTATATACATATACATACTAAGTAGCTTAGGAGAAACAGATACCGCTGTGGATACACTTGCGCGCCCTAAATACTAAATAGTACTCGCAGAATAACAATAATGAGACATCTCTGCAACTTGAGGAATTCGCTAAATAGTAACAAAAGGCGAGGGTCCTGTGAAAAAGGGTTCTGTATGCGAGAATGTTTCTATGTGAGGGGAGTAATCCAAAGACATGCAAGTACTGCATCGAACTATTCTTCAGTTGTCATCCCTTGCTTCAAAAGTCGGACGCTATAAAGCCGCGCTATTTTCTTTTCCCATAGTTATCCACGCCAAACACTACATCGCTGCAGCAATGTCAGAAAAGCAACGACTGTTAAAATTGATTGAGTCGGTTGGCCCACCGCAACGGCCAAACATTGTCCCCAGCCCAATCCTGGAGAGTACGCGTACCGCGATCCTAAAACATGAGAAGGAGGGAAAGCCTTTCTTCCGCCTAGACGAGATAGCTCGGATCCAGGAATGTCTTTCGTCTGAAGCCAGAAAGTCCAGGCCTCTATTTTCCTCCCAAGGTTCCTTCGGGAATCGACAGCTATACGACTCGAAGCATGATGACGGGTAAGCAGGTCCTATCTCTCTTCCTATGAGTGTATGCTACACGCTCAGTCATGAATTTTTTTTTAGATTTCTACGTATCAAAACTCAATACACCAGACTACTGACAAAAGATCGCTCAGGACACCATTGGTAGAACTACGAAGTTTACAATACTCTATCACTCACGTCCACGAGTTCGGAACAAAGATACCTTTCTACTCACCAGGGTCTTTAAAAGGCAATCCTGCAATAGCTGCAACCAACGAGTCTCTCGTGGAAGAAGGCGCGGCACACTATGCCCTGGATCCGAGAAAATCGCCTGCTTCGATGAATCTAGCAAGAGTACGGGAAATATTCAACGAGGCCCGATACCAGTACCATAAGAGTAAATTCCCAGCTAGTATCTTAAAGTGCCTACCAGATGTCGAGCAGAAAATAGACAGTGTTGTCTGCTTTGATCTAGGAACATTTGAAGCCGACGTGTGCGGTTCTCACGCGGATGCTAGGGGTGCTCCGCGGTATACCACGCATCACCTTTTGGCCCTTATGATCAGAGATTATGTAGCAGCAGCTAATCCGGGGAGGAATGTACCGTTGATCTTCCAGGCTTCTGAGTATACCGACAATACAGTTAACGTTCTAGAGGAGCTGGGATGTGTAGTCTTGAGAGACAATACCACGGGTTTTAGTCACATTACCGAGAATTCTCTCGTTATTTGGACCGGAAAGGAGGGACCTATGCCGGTCCCGGTCAAACAAGTCATCGCCGACTTCCCCTTTCAAGCAACACCGCTCCCGCTCCCGCGAGCTATGATCTGGCCTGAAGAAGAGCCAACGCATATCCAGGATGTACTGGAACCGGTTGAGATCTTCAAACATCTACCCTACAGGCCCAGGTAGGTCCTAAGCACCATTTTTTCTTTCCTGTACTAAACTAATGATAGGTGGAGTTCTCTTTCAACCATGGACACACCGCGAACCAACCAACTTCACTACGGGTACGATAGACACCGACTTCCGTCCCTGCCCGACTACGATCCATTCGACTTCCGCATCAAAGCTCTCGCCCTCTATACACGGAGGCAGTGAGTTATAACAGAGAACCGTCGAAGGTGCCACCGGGTATAAAATTGAGGAATTCGAATTTGATACGAGTGCTGTTTAAAATTAGATCTAAACAGCTGTTGGCCGGCAATATAACGAGACCCTCACCAAACTGTGAGGGATAACTAGATCAGAGCTTGATCGAAGCTTGGTGGGAGAGGAGGCAGATGAGGGCAAGGTGTCACTGGCAGTCCTAGCTGTGTGACACTCACAGCTATCTTTCGGGCTTTCTGTAAAGCGACGCCTCGTTTCGGAGACAATATTTGGTCTTGCTTAATTGAAGTTTATTGCAAGAATCCCATATTAGCTTTTCAACTTAAATTCATTTTGAAGAAACCTCTTTCTTTTGTGTTATCAATCTTGATGCTTGATACCTGACAGCGTTTTGCCCTTCTCGCCTTTGTAGAGGACTACGTTTGCTATTCAACTACAACAGAGTGGGTTTTATGATTGTTTCATCATCCGTGCAACAATGGCTATGTTCGCCATCAGGTACAACTGATGTTGTCTAGTCGTGGTTTCTTCAGGATATCAATAGGAAAAGCATAAATGGAGAGCCCAAAATCCCCCTTTAGATGATGATCATATGAAACAGTTGAAGTCTGCGAAGCAGGGGGCGCATTCTTGCAACACCCCGGTACTCTATTTCCGATGGGATTAACTAGATATTGAGGGTCTGAGACGCATATAGAGGGCTAAGCTAAGAGCAAAACATATGAAATAACAACAAAACACCCAATCTATATTTATATTTCGAGGCCTTATCGAGAAAATACCTACGGATACAGGTCTGAGTCAAATTTACATCTACTACTAGTGCACGTTTTGTAATCATAAGGAGCCCAACTTGAATTATTTATACGATCAACAAGTCGCAGTAATCAATGTGAATTTCGGTCGATATAATTAGATCGACGCATTCGAGGAAATCATTGGCAAATTTCAAGTCATCATTTCAGTTACCCTTTTAACGGACGCTTTAATGCATGAAGATTCGGAGATAATTGGGTCTTGTCTCGGCTTAGACTAGTAGTCGATTTGATGTTAACCGAACAACGGAGCCGCAACGGCTAGCTGAGTGGCGTTCGTAGTGCATCCTTAGGAGTAAACAGATCATCAGAACAGAACATAAAAGGAAAACGAAGTTCCTCTCCTATCTATAGTATACATGCGCATTGTTGTATGATCCCTAAACCCGTCAATATCCGCAAATTCCGTACAGGATTTTGGATGTGAGAATGGATCTAACATCACGAAAGAGAGAGTCAACGTACACAATATTGAAAGTTGACCACTTCAATTAGAATATATTAGAGCAGGCAAACCCGCCTGAACTTGCAAAGAATGGGTATGTACTTGACCATAGACTAACGGAAATACTACTCGAATAGTTCACCGAGTCAAGTTGATATCTACCAACTCACTTTGATTCAATATGTCGACTAACACGCTACCGCAAACGCATAGGGCACTCGTCCAAGAAGTCTACGGCGAGCCGCTCGTGCTCAAGACGGTGCCAACACCACAACCGCCCCCCGGCGCTGCCATCATCAAAATCATCTATGCTCCTATCGTCTCTTACATGCGCGACGTCTACAATGGCAAGCGCAAGTACGGATACGTCACCCCACTGGTCCCCGGAACTAGCGCCATCGGTCGCGTTGCGGCTACGGGTCCCGATGCTACCTTGATAAAGGCAGGCGATCTGGTCTATTTCGACTGCACCATCCGCGGGCGCGACGATAGTGGCGCGCTCATCCTTATGGGTCTCTCCATGGGAATCGGTGACGGCAGTAAGGCACTGATGGAAGGAGAGTGGCGCGACTGCACCTTTGCCGAATACACTAAAGTCCCGTTGGAGAACTTGTTCCGGCTGGACGAGAAGAGGCTCTGCGGGTCGCCCGCGGATGGCGGACTCGGTTATGCGCCGGAGCAACTGGTCTGGATCCTGCAGGCCATGGTGCCATTTGGCGGGCTGAGAAGCATCAGATTGCAAGCTGGGGAGACGGTAATCGTGGCTCCGGCCACCGGAGGTTTCGGCTCTGCCGCAGTAGTGGTTGCTCTTGGCATGGGTGCCAGAGTTATTGCAATGGGTCGCAATCCTGAGGAACTGGCGAAGCTAAAGGCGCTCGGCCCGAGAGTTGAGACAGTTCAAATCGTCGGCGACGTCGAAAAGGAGGTGGAGAGCCTAAAGAAATTCGGCCGGATCGACGCATTCCTCGATATCTCTCCCCGCGAGGCGCAGAATTCGACGCACTTCAAGTCTGCCATCTTGAGTCTGGGATATGAAGGGCGTGTTAGCATGATGGGGGGATTTCTTCATGACGTGCCTATCCCGCATCGATACGTAATGAGACAGGATATCACGCTAAAGGGGAAGTGGATGTACTCGCGGGAAGATTGCCAGGCCTTCTTAGGCTTGATGACAACCGGCGTGCTCGATGTCCGTAAGATTGTTAAGGTGGTAGAGACTTTTAAACTGGAGGAGTGGGAGAAGGCGTTTGACGTGGCTGCAGAACATGGAGCAAAGCTAGGACAACTGGTTATGTTCACTCCATAGGTAGGTTACGTTGGGTTTGTGCACTATCACCGCATCTTTGACATGTATTTCTATATACGTCCACACTATGAATGCCTATTCATTGTAGATATAATGAAATAGAATTATAAGGACATATGTTGCAAGCCTGAATCTGAAGGATTTGGTGACATATAGCGTTCTATTGATCTTCTGTATTATTTCCACGCTAAAGTCAACTGCTAAAAGGCCAATGTACAAAATGGTGAAAACCTGAAAGAAGAAACAGAGAACCAAGCATCGACGCCATGCAATGGGGTTACTGCTACATGAAAATGCCCACAAACAAGATTTTCCGTGTTGCCGTTCGTTTCGGTCGTTATACCTGACCCACTGGTCGTATTTATCTGTAGCCCATTATCTCGGCATATGCAATACCTTCTATGCAAAGCCGTTCAGTTAATATACCGTTCATACCGCAATTGTTATTCAAGATAACTGATAGAAATTCGGAAAGGCTGCTGCAGCCGATCCAATAGTCGAGTTATCCACCGAGAATACCACATCACATGAAGAGGCTACGCTCGGCATGTCCACCGCCTTCGGCTCCACTCGCACCCTCAGCTCCCCCGACAATTCCGTGAGCCTCTGGAGACGTAGGGAAGTAGAAAGCAGCGACAGCAATAGCGATATACGTGATGATACAGAGGAAACCCTCGAGGTAATCCGACTTCTGGTCGCGGAGGTAGTTTCCAACGGTGATGATAGCGAGGATAAGGACGGCGATCTCGAAGATTTCGAAGCTGAGGTCAAGCGGGAGGTTGCGGCCCCAGGCAACGATGACGACGAGCGGGGCGTTGAGCATGGCCGTCTGGATGGTGGAGCCGATGCAGTGCGACAGGGCGAAGTTGATCTGGTTATCCCACGCCTCGTCTATCGCGGTCAGGTGTTCGGCGGCCTTCTCGACTAGCGGCACGAGAATCAGACCCATGAATGGGTCCGAGATCCCGCTCTCCTCCACCACTGGTTCGATCTCGTGGACGAGTGCGAGCGCGATGAGCGTCACGAGGGCGACGGAGATGACGAGCGACACGATGGCTTCGGTGAGCGTGAGTTTAGCCTTGGCGGCGTCCTTATGCTTGTCGGCGTCCCGGTGCTCGTCGTGCTCGAAGATGGCGTCGTAGATACCGTGGTGTGTGCGCATTTGGAACCAGAGGAAGACAACATATGCAATTATCAATAGCACCGCGACGACCCGGGATACCTGCGTCGTTCTGTCGTTGAGATCCGTCTGTGTGATGTTGTACTCCGTGATGTTGATGCTATGCCCAAAGATAGTCGGGATGGCAAGACCAAGTCCGCTAAGCACTGTTAGTTCATCTTTGTACAGCTGAGAAGAGAGGAGAGGGGATATGTACGCCATGAGCAGCAAACCAGTACCAACTTCACTGATCGCGGAATCGAATGTCGCCGTCTCGCGCCGTACGCCTGCCGCGAAGAAGCACAATCCCAAGCATAACAGCATAGTAGCCAATATAGAACCTAAGATAGCAGCTCGAATAATGTAAAACCTGTTTGCGTTATTCGTGCCAAGCAGCAGAACAAGGAAGAGGATGATTTCGACGATAGAACCAATTCTATAACCCTATTAGCACCCTGTATACGAGCTCATGTGAAAGAGTTAATATTCGTATACGCACGTTGTCTCGGTCAACACACCGAGCATGTGTGGCATTTTCCTAGCGAGTTCGGCACCCGCAAAACCGACCAGGTTGGCACAAGGCACCATTGCGATGTAGGCAAGACCGAATCGAAGCGTAGACGGGCCAGTATTGGTGTAGTAGACAGCCAGAGCGGCCGGTACGAAGGGCCATAGTACGTTGACGGCCCGCGAGAGGCTGCTCGACGACGTCCATATGATCTTGAAAAAGTGCAGAGGATGTAGACCTCGACGACCACTCTCTCCAGCCGTTTTAATACGAATTATACCGCCGGGTCCTAGTCTATCACCGCCCGCTTCATTACCGTCGTTGACAACGTCCTGGCGTGAATGCGGAAGTGCAGCGTCGCGAGACACTCTCGCATGCTTCTCCTGGGCAGCGTCACCGCCGCTTCCAGGCGCTGCCATCTTCAAACAAGATAATCGATGAATGTAGAGTATGTCCAGATAATGTGCGTTATTAAAAAGATGTATAAGTAAATAAAATGTCTTTATAGCAATGAAGATGAGGTTCTGTCAAGGGATTGGCATGGACCGTAACAGGGCGGTCGTGGACAATGCGTACTGTTTGTTATGAAACGAAATGACTTGTATGTCACGAAATACGTACGATGTGCAGAATTTGGTTAAGGGCGATCTGCGAAGGAGGCAGCCAATTAACGACTAAGCAGGGTTCGAGCTACCTGGGGAGCCTATGCGGTCATCGCCAAGCATTGCTGCGTCAGGTTGGTAGCAATTAGGTCTATGCTCACGAGCTATGAATGCGAGCGTATGTTCCTTCATTGGTGGTGAATTGCCGCTACATGTTTCCTGGTATAGGCATGTCCCATTGTGGCTTCGTACAACGTATGGCGGTTGTGATCTGGACTGGTGCTACATTGAGTCGTGTCTGCGGTTGGTTGGCCACGGGCCCCTAAGGGAATTATTCTCCTCAGGCCTGTTTTAGTTGTCTTGGCTGTCTTGGCTCTCATCAGTCTTGCAAGTTGAAACAGGGGTCCCGTTGTACTTCTTGGTAGGTACGTACTTGTCAACTGCATAACTTCCTGTCAAGCTTTAAGGGAGACAGAAGTTTGACATCCATCAATTTCATTAAGCTTCATATGCTCTCTTGGCTCTCCACTTGGCCCTCAGCCGAAACACTGATTTGTGAACACAAGCTAGCGTTAACCCCGAGGGAGCTGACTGGTAGCCTTACTTGCGTTACTGGAGGTAAAACTGGTATTACGGCGCGTAGAGATAATTACCATTTCACAAGACTTCAACACGGAACGTTGCGTAACAATTACTCCCGTAGGAGACTATACAAACTTTACCCAATTATTATATGCGCGTGCTATCACTACCTATAGTCGAAGTGCAATTAATGAAAAACCCAAGAGCCCAATTCCTTTTAATGGTAACACCACCTGCCAAATGCATCCTAGAAATGCCAACGGTGACTGATCATATCGCAAGAATATGTGATCCGACAGCTAAAACCTAGACCAAGTCTAAATAGCACAAGGGGGTGTAAATGGTCAAGACTTCATCTACAGCTGTCCGGAAAGCAACGCCTCGGTGGCTACAAAAACATATTAGTAATTTGATGAAAAAAAGGGGCGACTCAAAGCTTACCGCTGTTAATATACGCTCGTCTAGATTCAAGCGGAACATTGAATCTCCTCTCCAGTTCTTGCTTGATGCCCTTCTTGGTAACTGTCATCAAGTCGGCAGTCCGTAAGATCTCCCGGATTTCGGCTAGGAGCGCATCATCGCTAGGCATCGACGCCAAATCCATCATCTCGGTCTCACCATGGTTGCCGAAGAATTGCGAGCCCCCAAACTGGCTCATTCTGTTGTCCGTGGGAGCGAGTGACATACGAGAAAGGTTACCAGGGTTCTTTATGTCATAAGGAGGGATCATGCCCACGGTCGAGCCAGCGCGAGACTGAGAATGATAATACTCAGACATAGCAGCGTTCATGCCTGGCTTGGTAGCATAACTGAATCCACTGATCTCAGAGCGAGTATCTTCCTTGGAAGTCTGCGCATCCCAGAGTTCAGCCTGATACTCCTCCCACCTCTTGCGAGGGATAGAGGCAGGATCAAATTTGCCTTCGTCGGAAATAACGACCTTCTTGCCACTCTCGCCAGCAACAACACGGGTATTTCCCCAGTTGAAGTCGTCCATGTGCCAGAAGGCGTAGAGTGGCAATCCGAAGGAGAAGACAGGAACAGCCAAGATATACAGGAGTAACCAGCCGACCATTTCCCATCGCCGACGTAAGAGGAAAATGATGGCTTGTAGACCATAAATGGCACCAAGCAAGATGAAGGAAGTGACCGGGATAATGGTGGCGTTAGTAGCAACAAGGACAATGAGGTAAATAATGTAAGCGATAGTTACGGGTTGCACAACAGTCGATAGAAGATCGATAAAGATAACGAAGCGCATACTGAAGCAGCAGAAACCGCAAAGCTGTGACATCGGGACAAGCTCCATGAGATTGTGTACTGTAGAGTTGATCCAACGACGACGCTGTGATATGAACACCTGCCAGGTATCGGGTGCAATAGTCCAAGCCTTGGCCGAGAAGAGGTACTTTGTCTTGTACTTTGAGTGATATTTGAGCAGGAGCGTGGTTAGGTATCGATCTTCACCAAGATGTAACAAGTTCTTCATATGTAAGGTGTCCACACGAATCGTAGCATAGTCTTCGATAATCTCTCGACTGACAAACAGAGGCTTTCCGGTCTCGGCAGCACGAATGCGGTACATGGAGAAACAACCAGGTAAACAAGTGACACTACCAAACAAGCTTTCAAAAGCCTTGGCCAGGTTGTGAGAGATATAGTACTCGTACACTTGAATTCCAGTAATGAACGAGGATTTGGAATTTGTCAGAGCAGTTTCACCGCAGCAGGCAATCAGACGTGTATCGTCTAAGAACGCAGAGACCATGCGAGTAGCCGAGTCCGGAGCAACGACGGTATCGGCATCGATCTGAAGCATGTACTCGTAGAATGTTGGATTGACACCGATGACGTTGCGGATTTGATGGTACATTTCCAGTTCCAGTGGGCTCATCGGTAGGTTATAGTGAACGCGGTTGAGGAAGCGCATGATAACCATTTGAGAATCTCGTTTGCCACGGTTGCCAGGGCGTGACACTTCGGAAGGCTTGCCGACTTTGACAACAACCATGAACGGAACGATATGACCCTGAACTTCATATAGACCAGAATAGACCTTGCCCATATTGTGCTGCTTAAGACCTTCGCCAAGAGACTCGAAGCTAAGGGGTTCAGGGTCCACGGTTTCGGAGACACCAAGAATATCCAGTACAATACGTGGGGTCGGTCGGTCGTTGCCTTGTCCTATGATCATTCCGTCGCAAACAATCACCAGAAGTTTGCGCTTATCATCGTACCGCATACGGGCAGCAGAATCGATGGCTCGGCGCAGCGAGTCCTCGTCTTCGGTATAAGCCGGGATTTGACACATGATAAACTTGTCAATATCTTCCGGTAAATTCTTTCCACCGAATTGGAGAGCTGCAAGAAACTTGAAGCCAATGATACTGACGAGGATAATAGTGACAGCCAGGATAAGATATTGCGCAAACAAACACTTTGTAGAGTTACGCGTATCGACGTCGCCAACATAAAAAAGATTGTCCAGGCACAACTGCATACGGGAACGCAACGCGGGGTCCATGGGGGTCTTGTTCCACAGCTCGGTCAAATCTGTACCAGCCTTCTCGGTGAAAAGAGTCAGGACAGTGTCATCCATGAAATTGACCACATCGGGGTCAGTAGGTTGCTCGCCTCCGTCAGGTACCTGAATATGACGGCCACCAATGATATACTGGGTGAGATCGTAGACTCGAGAGTTGAGTATAGCAATTTGGTTCTGCTTCGATGCGAGTGTGCCAACATATTGCGCCGTGTATCCCACAGTACCTTTCTTCCAGGAGCCTTTCAACACTTCCATCCTCTCGTAAAACCAGTCGGGTTGATACTTGGTAGTGGAGTAGCGGTAATCATGGTAGCCGGCATTTGGGTCGGTAGAAGCGACCACATTGGCGGAAGCAGAGACATTGGCCAACACGACAGAAGGATCAACCGTTCCTGTTTTGCCCTGGCAGAGAGCTGAGACTTGGACAGGGAAAAGAGCCGAGATATCTTTACCGCCATAATTTGTGAGCTTCGTGGTATCAATGTAAGACGGGTAATGATGAGGAGCGTATGTTGTAATGTCAAAGACTTGACCACGAACAGATGCATACGCTTTGTGACCGTCTTTGCCATTGAAGTCAGATAACTCTGCGGCACTAAACACGTACTGCTTAGGGCAGATAACCATTGGGAAAACGATGAGGAAGAAAGCGGCAAGAAGACAGCTAAACCAGATGATGAAGTTGATGGCCAACTTCTCTCGCCAAGCCATCCTAACATCTTTGCGCTTCATTCGTCCAACCCAGCGGATCAGAAAATCGGGCACAAACCAAGTCAGGAGGTAAACAGTGAAAACCCAGCGCTTTCGGCTAGGGCTGTCCCTGTATTCTTCGACTTCGATTAGCGACTTCTCATTGCCACGTTCCGCCATTTGTTCGCGGGTATCAAGATTCTTGAACATATCACCAGCTCCGAAAGCAGATGCGCCCGCCTCTGAGCGCGTGTCGATATCACCGCTACCAAAATAACCGCCGCGAGTTTTATCACTATACTGAGGCGTGTTGCCGATGGACACGAGCCGCTCCTTCGAAGCGCCAAATGGCATTTCACCTCCTGGCGTCGAAGGGTCACCCTGCTCGGACTGATATCGGCCAGACGCCGAATTACCATCGCCCAGTGATGTTATCTCCATCCAGCAGCGTTCGCTGAGGAAAATACCAGTAGAGCCGATGTGAGCCTCGTGTGATGGCCATTGCCTATTTTGCACAACAGCCTCGACCTTCTCTCGCTCACTCCCCACGAAGATGGTCTCGGCATCAGCAAGGCCGAGAAACTCGCCAAAGGGGAGGAAGATACTGAAGTCAGCGGATCTCAGACGCTGGCTTATCTCAGCAATACCAAATGTCTGTACCTGCGCTCGAACGCATTTGCTATCGAATTGGTTCGCGATGCGTCTGTCGTTCGGCTTTAAGCAAAACACGAAGTAGTTATTGGTATTAGGAGCAGTAAGAGCTTGCTTGACATTGTCCAAAGCCGACAAGAATTGGCCTGCTGCACCTTGCTCGGACTGGCGCGTGCTCTTGCTTGGGCCGTCCCTCGACCGACTCTGGCCTCTAGCACCACCAGCATCATCGTCAAAATCATCAAGAGACTCATCACGCAATCTGCGTGATCGCATCGCTCGGCCGCCCTTCCTTGACATGACGCTAGGTGCCCTCATTGGCTTGGAGCTCACGGAAGCCTGCATCACAGTCGTTTTCTCCTGAGGATGCATTACCGTCTGCAAAGCTTCCTGTCCAAAAAGGCGCGAGACGAATTCGCTCTTGCTAGAATTAATGAGGTTCATGAGATCCCCAGAAATAACCTCCCCATTTTCCTCGACGAGGCCCTTGATAGGATATTCTACCTCCCCAGCAAAATGTCTGACTGTAAAATTGGCCGAAGTATTTTCAGACAAGAAGTTGCTGCCAGGAAGTCTCGCCGTTGCAGAGCCTACAGCAATTGCGGGGTTTTTACCCTCAAATCGCTTCCTCAGACTCTCAAGAAACTGCATATCTGTGCGGTGACGACGGGTTTGATCATCCAGAATGCTGAGCAACCCATTCGCGGGTTTCAACAAACCTTTTACGGCATCCGAGTTGTCGAAATAACTCGTCGCGGCAACACTCACTTCTTCCGTATCCAGCATATCCGCCTTCCGGTCAAAGAAGTTTTGCAAGGTGATGTTATAGAGAGATTCCATGGCGGCATTATTGAGCAACTGGTCGAGAGCAGAGCCGGTGGATGTTTGCTGAGAGAAGCCTGGGAAATCCACAATATTGATCGTGTTGGCAATAGATTCTTCGGCAGCACAGATCTTCTGGTTGATCGACTCGATAACATACGCCACAAGGAGGGAATACAGAGTGCGAGCCAGCTCATCGGCGTTAGCACGGGCTCCCTGGGGGTCCAGCATGACCGTCACCCTCTCCCGGTGGATCATTTTCGTTTTGTAGCCCATGGTGTTTTGTAGATCCTGGGAACTAACTCCGAGAAATGCAGCGATAATGCCCAACACGTCCTTATTGCGCGCTGCAGTAACGGTCTGGGCACCTTCATGAGAGAATCCACCACTGTCATCAGCAGTTGCTAGCGTATTGGCGGATGTCTCGAATTCAAGCTGTCCAATGTGAAGGATACAAGCCAGCATCTGGCATATTTCGGCAATCTCACTTCTCGGAAACTCCAGCTTGCGCAGGGCCGTCTTGAAAAGCTGAAACCCTTCGGCGTCATTTATACCGACCTTGAGCTGGGTGGGATGGCCCAAATACTTCCATCGTCTCTGTCCGGCTGAATCTTTGGGGCTATCGATCCCTAAATGGGCCTTTTCGGCATCACTTGTACCAGCGAGGAGATAGTAGAGCACGTGGAAGTTCCGTTCCCCTGTTGGCACGCTTGTGATTCTGCTTCGCTCAAGTCGATGATCCAACAGTTTACCGCCGATGAGAATGGGGTTCGTTGTCGACGCGGTATCGTACTGAAGCTCATAAAAGAGACCAGCTTTCGACGCTGTGGGCGTTGTCGCGGTCTTAGTTGTGGTTAGCGAATCAAAGACATAGGCAGCCAGCGAGACCTTGTTAGACAGCGGCGTAGAGGACTTGTTGAGTAGCGAAGTCAAGAGATGGGATCGAATCGTTGTCTTTCCGGAACCTGATTCACCCCTGATGAGATAACAATTAGCTTCTTTCGTCTCACAGCTAAGTTAAATAGTTAAAGAGGAAAATGAAAACGCACAAAAAGAGGACTGCCTGATTCTCTGAGCGATGTCCCATCCTGAGGAATGCCCGGTCCGCTATGTCCTCGGCCCCGGCCATGGCACTGCCCTCTTTGCCTCCATCGAGACCTTTGGTTGATGAAGTATAGGTATTGAGCGATACAAGAGCATGAGATGAGAGCCTCGCCGTCGGGATGGAGACATGGAAACGGCTGGCCAGATGTGCGGTCAAGTGAGTGTCGGACTGCAAGTGGGCAGGGAGCGACGGCAACGAAGGCTGGGTATGGGCTCCTCCACTGCCGCCCATGGGCGGGAGGTGCAAAGCCATGATGAATTCGGGGCCAGCGAGCTGGCGATTGCTTCGACGAAAGACTCGATGACAGCAAAATGGGTGGGGGACAAGCAATATCTAGATACGGCTTTGTTTGGCCAGCGGCGTGTTGAAGGAAAGGCCTCTACCCCCTGATGCGGATGACGCTGGAAATGCTAGAGGGCGGAAATGCAGGCAAATTACACGGCGACGAGAATGTGTATGTAAATTAAGTATATCTTGGAGTAGCGAGCGTAAAAAAAAATGGACACAATAACGAGTGTAAATATTAGCACAAAATTCGGATTTTGGGATGAAGAGCGAATGTCAGGAATCGGATCTTCTTTCTTTCCCAAACGTTGCTTGGATATGTGATGGGAGTCGAGGGCGAGCGAGAAAATGGCCCAGTCTCTGGATTGGCCTAACTTTCATGGAGATGAGCCCACCCACGCAGCGCAATTGGTGCCCCCAAAGTCCGCATGGACTAAAAAATACATGCCACACGCACGCTCCGCCTGGCAAGCCCGGCGAGCCTGGATGGTGGATCAGGAGAAGACGGTACAAGCTGATCGTGTACCTGGTCCAGTACACCAATGCAGCAAGGCTTACCTGGGCTAGCGTGCCCTAAAAGCCCGTGTTTAGTGCTGGTCGCCATCTGAGTTAGCACGATCGAGTACTGGTACCTTACAGCTGTCTGCTGTACATCAAATGCCTAATAGCATATTCTGCATTATCTAAAGATTGAACCAGGTATTTAGTATGAACCTCTACTATTGAAATCAATGCCCGTGGTGTTGTTATCATACGTCACAAAGTACTCGATATGATCGCTGGCATAAGCCATAAATAGATTTATTAAGTCATCGCGCAAATACGAGGCATTGACAGCTGCTGAGGGCAGGTACCTGTGCATAGGTACTTATAGACAACGGCTTTAAGTCTGCCCATCAAATTGCATTTGGCACCAGCACAAATAAAGTAGCATCCCGTTTAGCGTTTGACAAATGAGACAGCAAGACTATTCTTTTGTTTACCAGGCAGGAGGCACGCTAAGCATGCATAGTAAAACTCTAGAAGTACTAGCAGCCCACTTATAAAGTACACAGTTTATGGGGAGAGCCGCTAAGTTGGCCTATACGCAAACTAATACTATTCCGGGAGTCCAGTAAGAGCTTGATCTAAGGTTATGCAGATCTTGAAATCGCGGTATCCATGCATCGCTCTTATACATTTCGGAATGAGGTCCCAGGAAAGAATCTGGCTGTTGCTGGTATTCGACGCAATACCATGGTCACGTCAAGCAGTTGAATGAAACAAACGCTATTCAAGGCAACAAGGGTCCTTCTAGCTGGCTGATGCAAGGCATGTGAGACAAACTGCCCTAACAGGTAAATTCTGACCGTATTTCTAAGGGTGCCACTGATGGGCAAAGGGGGTAAGGGATTGGCTGTTGATCCCAACGCAGACGGCCACTTATTAAACAGCAAATGTCATCAGCTGTCAGCTCGGAAAGGTAAACAAACACGGTATGTGCTGGGAAACAGCGTCAAGTTATCGTCTGTTCCACTCGATCAGATCACGTCACTAATTCTAGTGCATGTAATGCCTGTTGGGCAACACGAGAGATGACGAGCATGACCGAATTCTGCAGAGACGCGTACACACTGTCCTGCTCCCCCATGTACTGATATGGCTTTATACTAATTGTAAGCAGTTACTTACTCAACTTGTTGGCGAGTTGCATGACAAGCACAACCGCTACCACTATTATATCATACTGTAGCCTATTACTCACCCCGGAACCAACAAAGCAGCGCCATCAATCAAGTGATTGCCAACTGCCGCAAGACGCCCAAGTATTAAGGGTGTGTGAATTCCGAAGAATCCAGAATAAGAAGATGGATTATAGACAACAGGGCGGGAGGAGTGTGTTGTCTGAGGTGTCCGTCTCGTCCGTCTCGTCCGTCTCGTATTGCGCGATGGTGTGGTGGCAGTGCTTGACAAAAAGGACATGGTGAGCCGCTGTCGGGGTGAACGGATGTTGACAGAACTTTTCACGCATGCAGCTTCTCTTACCTTACCTAGTAAGTAGGTATGTACGGATGGACGACACGGGGGTTCCATCTCCAACTTTTTGCCGCCTCGTATTTCGAAGACGCTTGGCAAGCTAGTGGGTACTTTGTGCGGATCCAGCCGAAGGAAGTCTCGTCTCACTGTGCCTTATCCCCTATTTGCATCAATTCCCAGCAACAACTTACAGCACCCGTATTCTGCTTCTGATCACATCTTCCAGTAAAGTAAACATACTCTTACCCAAGATAGTGCATGTGATACTTGTCCGGCTACCCATTTGTTCAATTTACCTAAAGCAATGCACTAGAAGATTGTTATGCAGATGAACGGACAAGACGGAAATGATGAGGAAAAAGAAAAAGAACGAAAATCATACTCAAGAGAGAAGGTTAGCTGCTAATACTACCTATAAAAGGCTAGGCGTTAGCATAGCATAAACAGCTCTACATGAGATCCAGTAGTAGCAGTACGCTACTGTAGAAAAAGTTACAAGTATATTGAACTGGCTACGGGCTGGACGGGTTGCTGGGTACGGTAGGTAGCGCGCTCGGTAACGGTGAGGCTGGTAGCTAAAGGACTTTAATTTTGATCGCGATGATGACTTAGCACTGTGTACTTCAATTAGTGTCAAGCGCTACATGCTCCACGGCTCCCTCGACATTCTCCTCTTTCTCTTTTCCGCAGCTTGCTAGTGTAATGCGTCGATCGTCTGAACCACGCTGTTCAGTCTTCTTACAGTTTGCATCTTTAGTTTTCTACTCACAACCACTGAGTGACTCTCCCAATTTGTATGTTTTCTAATTTTTAGCCACCTCACTCGCTCTGGTGGTGTTAATAGTCTATCGTTCATAATTGCATTCTCGCTTTTATCTTGATTTCCACATACCAGTCTTTGAATCAGGGGCGTGAGAAACAAAAATAGCCCAATCATCGCCAACGCCGTTTTCACTACGTCCTGACCTCAAACACCTTGGGTGACTTGCAATCCTCGCTTTCGCTATTATCGAGGCCGTCAAATAACTAGTTCCCCGGAATCCAGCAAAGTCTATCGCTTCATCTTCGTGCTACCAGAGAGAAGTAGACAGGTCTTTTACCGTCGTGATTGTCCGAAAGGACAAGCACGTCCAGACCAGCAGTCAAGATGGCAAACCACCAAGCCCGCATGTCCATGTACTCGGTCGCCTCCGATTCGTTTCGCGGTCCTCGTAGTCCCGGTCAACCGGCTCAACTGTCGACAACAACGTTACTGAACGCGATTCATAACATCTACTTGTCGTCCCAGCCTTACCAACTCGACGCCGGAAGTAGTGTTGTCGTCAATACATGGCTTACTGCAACGCAAGTCGGCCCAGATGGCCGGTCTGGGGGGACTATTGACACTGCCCTAGCTGTCCGGGCCTGGGAGCATGCACGACGTCGAGCTGAAGATGGGTGCATCGTCTTGGGGTACGTCGTTGATTACAGAACATTCATGGCGCGTTTAAGAGTACTAAACTAGACTTGACAGATCTCTCCACACATCAACACCTTCGCTTCTGACGCCGTTCCTCACTTCTCTGCCCATCTCTATCCCTTCATCGCTGCATACGGCTCTCGAGGCAATCCAACCTTTCATTCGATGCGTCACACCCTACAACCCATCCACTCCACGTCACAATGCGCTTGGCGTTACCTTAACCCTGAGTCTTTCCGGTAACCTAACGGCAGCAGCTCTGGCCTTGTCTCAAGGGGGAATTAATACGACCGAAGGACTCCTCAAGATACCCGCTGAACCAGGTTACCGAGCCTTTGATGTGTTCTACTACTTGTTGACATCTGCCTCAACCCCTGCTGAGCGTGAATTCCTCAGCCTGAAGTCAGCCAATGATTATCATTTGCTGGCACGTTCTGGCACCTATGATCCGCCTTCCTATCTTGCTACGGCCGACGATGCTGCAGCCGCCGATGACTTTAGGAGAGCCCTAAAAGAGATCGGCATCAAAGGATCGTCCCATCGAAATTTGATTTCAGCTCTAGCTGGCCTACTCAAACTAGGAAATACTTTGGACTACGATGTTGACAGTGAGACGCTAGAGACAATCTGCGAAGATGTCGGTGGACTTCTTGGTCTCGATCCTGAGGTGCTTATGAACCAGTGCACTACAGAAGACAGGCAAATCCTAGTTGGTGGACTGTATGAAGCCCTCGTTGATTGGGTCATTACAAAGGCAAATAAGGCAATCGCGGATCAAATGCTGCGGATTCGAGATGGAGACGAATCACTTGATGGTCACAGAACGCCAACCTCGGCCGAAGACAATGGAGACACAGTGTGCATTACCGTAATCGAGGTCCCAGATCCTGATCTGGTAAAGGCACTGGCTATGCGAGGCATATTCGACGATACTACCGGAATCAACGCCGAGATGAAGGAGGACGGTGTCGACGTTGTCTCGCCAGGAAGTTCGGTTCAACGTGAAATGCAAAATGCCGTTGCAGACGCTGCGCCTGATCTAGGCATCACAACGGGTCCAGCTGCCCGAGAACGACAACACCATCTAGAGAAGAGGGAAATCGTCTTGGAAAAGGTGGGATTCGCTTGCGAGGATGAAGGATTTGTCAAAAAGCTCCTTTTCCCTATCCCAGGACATGGGATCAGTCTTGGCCGCAACGCGCGAATGGAGCTGTCCTCGCTACTTGCCGCCAGTCGCGTGTGGTACCATCTATCACTACACCCTACGGACGAGAGTCCTGCCAACCTAGCAGCCCTGCCCTCGATTACATCTGCCTGGTCAGCTGGCACTATTTCACGCCAACTGCGCGCATGCAGGCTGGCGGAGTGGGCGAATTACAGAAACAAGAATCTCGACTTCACAGCTGACTTTGATCTGGATGAGTTCTACCAGCGTTTTGCTCCTTTGGGCTGCAGAGAAGGCCGAGATGGCATCGAATCCTGGATCATGGAGAGGGGATGGAGCAATGGGGAAGTAGTTGTCGGCCGAGAACGAGTGTGGATGCGAGAAACAGCTTGGTGGGAGGCCGAGAGCATGCTTGACCTCAAGCCTCCCCATGAACTTGTGCCTACAATCAGCAACCCTTTCGCCACTCCCGCTCGTGACACCGTCTACGGGAACAACAATGGCAGTGGCTTCTTTCCACGCTTCGACCAGTCTTCAAACAACAGCAATGAGAACCTCATGACACATCAACGCAATCAGAGTCAACTCACGTTTGCTCAAAGTCAAGTTAGGGCGCCATCTGCTACTCCGTCGGCCATGCGAAACGCCATCCAAGGCGACTACGGTCTAGGAACCAAGGGCGATGATCACCGTGACCAAGTTTACTACACGGGTGACGGCGAGTTCATGAACAACTTAGATCCCAATGATGCAACGGGTAAACATGTCGAGACTGAAGAGGTCACATTCGGTCGACGAGCCTGGGTCGGATTTGTTTGGGCTGTCACCTTCTGGATTCCATCGTTTTTGTTAACCCACGTTGGCCGGATGAAGCGGCCAGATGTTCGGATGGCCTGGCGAGAAAAGTTTGTTCTAGTTTGGATCATCATTATTCTAAACGCCATTATTGTCTTCGTCATCATCTTCTTCGGCCGGATTCTCTGCCCTAATTTTGACAAAGCCTGGCTCCAAAAGGAGGTCGGCGGTCACACGGCTGCGAATGACTTCTGGGTGAGCGTCAATGGTAAGGTCTACGATCTCACAAAGTTCTGGAAGCTTCAACACAGTGATTCCAGTATACAAACGACCAATGATCTAATGATGCCCTTTGCCGGCTTGAATCTTGACCATTACTTTACTCCTCCGCTTCCCTTGTCGTGTCCCGGCCTCGGTATAGCTGAGACCACCCAACTAACGGTCGACCCCGACGACAGGCCCACAATGACACAAGGTTTGCACACGTCGGGCTTCTATGGAGACAAGAACTCAAAGGCTCTCTCTAGCGACACGTGGTATACGGATAAGTTCTTGCCAAAGATCAAGGAATATTATAAAGGCTCTCTCGTCTGGAATCAAGGCACAGTTACGACTGAAAGCCAGAACTGGAATCTAATGGTCGTCACCTACGAAAATGGGATTTATAATCTCACAGATTACTTTTCGACCATCAATTTCAACAAGCAGGTGGCTTTCCTTGATGACAAGGTAGTTGATATCGTCAAGAACAATCCCGGCCAAGACGTGACAACCTCATGGAATGGTCACCTAGACGACGTTCGAGGCAATTCTACGGCTTTTGCGTTGGCTTCTAATAGTATCAACTGCATAAAGAACACATTTTACGTCGGAGAACCTGATTTCCGGAACTCGCCAAAGTGTTCAACCATTAATTACTTCTTGTTGGCATTCACAGTGATCATCGCTGCCATCATCGTTATCAAGTTCGTGTCTGCCTTGCAGTTTGGCTCGAAGCGACGCCCCTCTCCGCAAGATAAATTTGTCATTTGCCAGGTCCCTGCCTATACAGAAGGTGAAGACTCGCTGAGAAAGGCGTTGGACTCGCTCACAGCACTTCAGTATGATAACAAGAGAAAGTTGATCTGCGTCATCTGCGATGGTGTCATTGTCGGTGCTGGCAACGACCGTCCGACTCCTAAGATTGTCCTGGATATATTGGGTGTTGACCCTAAAGTTGACCCCCCAGCTCTACCATTTAAATCTGTCGGTACCGGAAGCGAACAGCTCAACTACGGCAAGGTGTACTCTGGTCTTTACGAATTCGAAGGCAATGTCGTCCCCTATCTCGTTATTGTTAAGGTCGGCAAAGAGTCCGAACAGACCAAGACGAAACCGGGCAACCGTGGCAAGCGTGATTCTCAGATCTTGCTGATGAGCTTCCTCAATCGTGTACATCATCGTGCACCTATGAACCCTCTGGAGCTCGAGATATTCCATCAGATCAATAATATCATTGGTGTAGATCCAGAGCTATACGAATACCTCTTAATGATTGACGCCGATACCTGCGTGCGGGAGGATTCCCTCAACCGATTAGTCGCTGCATGCGCCAATAATTCGAAGATTGCCGGCATTTGCGGTGAAACAGCACTGCAAAACGAAGAGCGTAGTTGGTGGAGCATGATCCAAGTTTACGAATATTATATTTCTCATCATCTATCCAAGGCATTCGAATCATTATTTGGAAGTGTTACGTGTCTTCCTGGATGGTATGTTTCCAACTCCTGTGTGCAAGGAAAATAGCTAACCAGATCAGTTTCACAATGTATCGTCTCAGAACAGCTGATCGCGGCAAACCTCTGATTATCGCTGATTCTATCATTCGAGAGTACAGTATCTGCAACGTTGACACGCTCCACAAGAAGAATCTTCTCGCACTCGGCGAAGACCGTTTCCTCACTACTATTATGACCAAGAACTTCCCTCACATGGCTTACAAGTTTATTCCAGATGCGTACTGCCAAACCGCAGCGCCTGAGACCTGGAGTGTGTTGCTTTCTCAGCGACGCAGATGGATCAATTCAACCATTCACAACTTGTTCGAGCTAATGCTCCTTAAGAATATGTGCGGCTTCTGTTGTTTCTCCATGCGGTTTGTTGTCTTCTTCGACCTGTTTGGAACAGTTATCTTGCCCGCAACCACAGTTTACCTGGGTTACCTCATCTACCTTCTCGCAAGCCACACTGGACCTATCCCTTACATCTCGTTGGCCATTCTAGCAGGTGTCTATGGTCTTCAAGCGGCTATCTTCATCCTGAAGCGACAGTGGCAGCACGTCGGTTGGCTTATCATCTACCTGCTCGCATTCCCCATCTTCTCGTTTGTTCTGCCAATTTATTCTTTCTGGAACCAAGACAACTTCTCATGGGGTAATACACGTATTGTCATCGGCGAGAAGGGAAACAAGCAGGTTGTTGCTGTAGATGATAAAGACGGTTTTGACCCTCGCTCGATTCCCCTACAGCGATGGGATGACTATGCTGCTCTTAACAACCTCCCTGGACGCCGTGGCACGCAAGGCGAGAAAACCGGTGAGGCATACGAGGACAATTACGAGATGGATGATATGCGGTCCGTATACTCGTCCGTTCGACAACCATCTGTCTTGACTGGCCTCCAAGGTCGTGGTGGGTACATGCCCCCTCAATCACCGGCACCTTTCCAGGGCATGTCGCGCCATTCCACGCATGATCTTTATGCCGATAACCCGATGCACCGCCAATCAACGACATCGTTCGGGGACCTTCAGCGCGCCGGATCGCCATATCAAGATCTACCTCAGGCCGGTTACAGACAGAGCAGCATGAGCAACTTACGAGCTGTATCGAACACCTCGCCCCAATATGATGTGCCCAGGGCCTCGGGTACCCCGCTTGGGTTTGCCAGTAATCGCCCCCCACTAGGCCAGGGACACCAGTCCACGACATCATTCGATTTCCAGCGCGGCCACACTGGACCCGACGATGGCATGATCGTCGAGGCCATTCAAGCCGTTCTCCGAGATGTCGATCTTGACACGGTGACCAAGAAGCAGGTCCGTGCCCTAGTCGAACAGAGACTACAAACAGAACTTATCGGGGAGAAGCGAACCTTCATGGATCGCCAGATTGACAATGAGTTGGCTAATATGTAAATGTTTCGCGGTAAAAATAGTTAGCGAGCTTTCGGATCGTTGAATGATCAGCATAGCTATTGCATGTACGGGACTGTATTTGTTGCATATTGTGCGTTTCTCTCGGGGTTATTCTGGCATGAAATGGGAATCGTTTGCGATATATCGTCCTTGGTTTTTGTATCTCTGGTACCTCACTTATCTCTGGAAATAAAAGCTCGAATGGTTTCGGCCGTTACCATCTAGATTTATATATAACATGAATAATACAACGGCTTTCGGATATTTCATGGACTGGTGCTTTGAATACGTCATTGGACAAATTCCGACTTGCATAGATCTAGTGCCACAGGAGACGTAATCTGAAGAGTTAGTATGGAAGTCTCTCGGTTCTGGGATTGTGGGAAGGTACGATAGACACGCCCAGTTATATGCCTACCCCTCACGGTGATTGCATGTCAATTATCTCTTATTACCTCTACAACATCAATATCTCCTTTGCAATACAACAGGATCCGGGATTGGAGTCTCCCATACCTATATGTAGGTTAGGTATAGCAAGGTCTGCAAGGATGCAACTGCCACATAGGCTACCTAACTCCTCCATCCCCTCTACACACATACAGATTTGGCTGGTTTTGGCGACTCGCTGACCGAGATTCATCGATACAGTATATTAGCTGCAGAAACAATTCTTTTGTGATCCCGCACCCAGCCTAACTAATGTGCCTTGCGTTTCGAAACCGGACCACGACGCGTCGTCACCTCGTCGCCACTGTCATCCTCTACTGGAATATCGACTGCCGGCAAAAACTGAACGCTCACATCTAGCATGAGTGCTTTTCGGGCATTATTGCCAATGAGTGGCATCCAATCGAATGAGTATTTCCCCCAATTTTCCATGACTGGAAAGACTTGGCCCGTTTTGATGTTTTCAATTTTGAAAGACAATTTGCGTTCCTTGTACTGGAGGCGTATGAAAGGGCCTGCTACAATCCTCGTCTCATCGTCGACCCTGTACTTGCGAAGACAGGAGTAACGAAACTTTGTCGATACAGAAGTGCAGGCTCTCCACGTGTCATAGTCGACATACTCTAGTATCTGATCACAGAGTTCAGGGGGGAGAATTCCTGCCGACTTAGACGCCACGCGCCTATTGGCAGCAACTTCAAAAAAGTTAACGAGTGCTGCAAGCCCGGGGAACTGGGACTGCAGTCTCCGTACCGTCCCCGTGCATTCATCATTTGTGAGCACCTCTCCACGCTCACGTCGATGCTTGCGTCTCATGCCGTCCTTCAGTTCTGGTCGCTCGCGCGGATGGGTGCTCATACAGAAATTGTGGCGCAGAGGCGAGAGATAGATAGGTTTGCTGATTTTGACCAAGGGCTTCCCTTTCGTGCCTTTGCCAAAGGATACTTCCGCAAAAGCTACTTCAAAGAGGCTCAGCACGACGATCTGGAAATTTTTGCGCCCTTGATCGAGGCCCCAAGAAACTGCTTGCGTGATAGCCTCGCCATCAGGCCTCAGGGTCAAGCTCACCAGCACATCTTCATGCCAATACATTGTCTCTGCTGGAGAAACACCTGGCGCGTTACCCGGTAGATGGGACATGGAGCCGAACTCTATCAATGGAGCGTGATTGCCAGCCCACTCTTTGTCGAAAAATCCACCAAGTCTGGGATACTGATCCACGTCATCTGGCAGGAAATGGAATTTCCAATTCCGAGGGCGACGTTTCGGGTGACATCGACGAGCGGGAAACGAGAAGAACCCGGCCGTATCGGATGCGATTGAAACAAGAGCAAAGGTTAACTCGCGAAAGGGAAATGATACTGGGCTCCATTCCATTCCAAGCTTGATGATTCGGTCCCCGTATTCAATGAGCACCTTGGCCAAGAATCGGGTAAGAAATGCCTTGCGCGCCTCGCCAATGTCTAACTTTGGGGCGACGACGCGGTGCCGGTATCCCAAGGATGGGTTCGGCTTGGGTAGCTCCAACGCTGGAGACGCTATATGCGCGTCTGGACAGATGTCGAGGGAGATGGTGGGCTCTTCCGGATAGATGCTATCTCGTATCGCCTTCATCCATAATCTGTTTCGACGAGGTATATTTCCCAGCTTCCAGTGGACACCATAATTCAACGTGAGAACTTCGCTGTCAAGATTAATGATGTAGAAATATTCAGCATCATAAATATACAATGGTGGTGGAAGCTCAGAGGGAAGAGCTGCAAGATCGATCCAGAGCTTTTGGTCCCTCGTAAGAGTGTCGGAATCTTCACTGTCTGGCTCGGAGTCTTCACTGTCCGGCTCGGAGTCTTCATTATCTGGCTCAGAGCGATCCCGAATCTCGTAGACATGTTCTTCGAGTGCACTTTGTCTGGCTGCATACTTGGCCCGCATTTTCTCAAGCCACTCTGAGTTGTCAGCATACGATATGAAATTGAATTTCTTTGAAATCACATACTTTTGTACTCTTCGGGGTCGGCGGGGATGTTGGCGATGATAGCAGCGCCCAGTCCCTCGAAGTAGCTGTCCATAGGGTGCCATTGTATGTAGTAGCGTCCGCGAAAGCGAACCATTTCAAGACCGTGAGTTCCCATGCTTTGATCTGAATGTGTGTACCTTCAGGATTCCGTGACGCGCTGATGTGAACGATGCAGAGACGTAAACAATGATAGCAATATGGGCGCTATACTCAGGATGATGGAAGGAGAGAGAAAATCATAACATAGGTATAAAAATGTATGGCGGGTGGGGACCATGTTTGCTCAGCTTGAGACAAGTATTCACAAATGTAGTGTAACACGGTAGTCATAACAGCAGCCCGCCCCTGCGAATCGATTCAAATGAGTCACCCAGACAGTAGATGCCATGATGCCATCGATGAATAGAACAAGTAACTACTAGGTACCTTTTCAAAGGTATGGTGAGCGGCCAATGCCACGGCTGACAGTATGTGTCAGTATAAACTCAAACGAACGGCTTATACTGATTTAAGCCACTAGAACAAACTTATGCTTAGATAATAAATATTCATTCTCCTTATGCAAAGGACAGCCACAAACTTTTTTCCATTTTCCTGTGATTAAAACTATTGATTAAGGAACTACTCGAATTGTCACAAAAGCTAGGTATCCAAGGCTTAGAAAGGGTATTCAATATTACAATAATCTTCTAGGGCATCAAGGAGGCCGTATAGGCTTGCCATCCTCTTTAACCACTCGCGGCGAACATAGGTCTATATATACACGAATAGCTTCGCACTTATTTGCCTAGACATTTCAGGTTCGCTTCGCAGCAGCATCGAGCAAACACGGGTAGCTGAATATTTCAAACACCGACTTGCAGATTGGTTACACGATATTGCCGATCTAACCCTGGTAGACGGATAGTTGCGTTCCCCTATAATGTGCATTAATGAGGTGATTTCGGTAACTATTGGCGTTACGCGGATCAAATCCCTAGGTGTGGTAAGGCAGCTACCCGTATACCAGGGGCAAGATTGTATGTGATTACTATTATCGTGTTTGCCCAAGATTATTATAATACTGAACACACCATCCAAACCTCAGTTAATTAAACCTTGTTACAAGTTACAGAGAATCTAATCATCTTGAAAGACTTCTTCGGCGCGTAGCCTGCCTATCATTTGTCTACAACTCATTTGACGTCATGATTCAAAGTTATGCCATAACAGGCTGGATAAGTAGTTGGATTAAAGGTAAGCAGCTTATAAATCAGAAGTAGAAGAAGTAAATTTAGACTTGGCCGTTTATGTAGCTTAAATGATTGATTCTCAGATAGGTACCTAAGTAGTTAGTCTACTTGATTGGCAGCTCAATGACATGTTGACACTTCTTTCAAGGCCTCACGTCACGTAAGCTTAAGCTGTCATGCTTCTTGAGTATCGAGTTTCTTTACTCGTGAATTGCGTCCTGCATGGAAGATACTAATCAGGTGGATGGGGATGTAAAGTTAAGCCCTCTCTTCCATCAAAAATAAATCCCGCTTCCCTACATCCAAACCCTGAAACATAAAGTGTCTATATATATATACGCCTATGATTCTCATAGCCTCCGCGACGCAGACACTTTATTTTCGACCTGGTCACCGGCTTCCTTCACGGGCATGAATTAAACTTTGGACATCTGATATGACCTACACCTGCGTATCCTAGACGAACAATTATCACTTTTACAACAAACGACCTTGAAGAATGCGATTGTTTAATTGTAATAGGATGTACTCATAAGCGCCTCGACCAAGCTAAACTGTTCCGGTCGTCATTATCGACGATTCTTCTACGTCTCCAGTGTATATATATACATCCACTCCTATATACTGATATTCCGAGCATCGGCCCATTTGTAAGGTAATTCTGATGTCTTCTCGCAGCCTTGTTAGACAAGTCTCTCCGCCTTACTGTGTATAATGGCATGGGCCATGTATCGCTATCTCTTGGTCCAAAATCGTCATGTTGACTGACAAAATGTAGGTAGTTTATATGCGTGACCAGTCATGTCAGGTGCAAGAGTGTTCGGACTCGGATGGGGAAATGCGAGTCCGCTAAACCGGCCAGAGCTCACTACCGAAGTGCCTCTCACTGTATTTTTCCGACGCCTTTCAATCTCAAATACACATCGGTGCCCCAGCCATACAAGCTCTGCACAGCGATGCCACCGCCAAAATATTCAGCGTACGCGCGACTGAGTGGCAGTCCGTAACCAAGCCCTGCGATCGAGCTTCCGCCCGTGCTGGCCGCCGAAATTATCCCCAAGGCGTCCTTCTGACCCCGGCCACCACCGTTGTTCGGCGTGAGGTCGTTCGTATCGTCGTCATTAAATGTTGTATAACTATAACTCCAAATATTCGGAAACACATCGGGGGAGATACCGCCACCGCGGTCTCGAATACGAATGGTGACGCCTGGAGCATTATCGTCGAGAGGCCTGATCGCGTCCCCGCGGAAAGCCCCCTTGTCTTCCGCTGGTGGATCGAGCGTCAGACGTGGCGGGCCAGTATCAGGCGGTTCAGGCGCGATGGTGATGACAACCGGTTCTTTGCTTCCGTTCTCGACAGTGGCGCGAAAGGCATTCTTGAGCAGCTCACTAACGATGTACTCGAGATGTTGCGGCACGAAGGTGAAAACGGTATCAGGCTCGCCATCTATGATCCACTCGGGTCTTATCCCGTATTTGAGCTCGGCTATATCTGCCACGAACCCTGCGCATGTATCAACTATGGCGGCTGGAGAGAGGGCGGTGTCGATGACACCTATATAATTCGGGTTCTCCGGACATGGCGTGGGCGAGGCACCAGGATCAAAGTGCGGCACGCTGCTGTAATGTAGGGCGATATGCTGCTCCGCAATCAGACGTGTTCCTATACGTGTGCGGAGGTGGGTATCGAGGAAACGGGTCACTTCTGCCGGCGCAATGTACCGACGGCACTGGAGGAAGCCCTTAGCCAGAATGGGGATAGTATCCTGATGCGTGGCCACAAGCTCGGCAAGCACCGACGTAAACTCAATCTCCTCGTCGATGTTGGATATGGTGCGATGTTTCCATGGAAGTAGCGTCGAGAGGGAGTGTAGATAGTTGTTATATATCCGAGAAACATTGGGGTCTGCGACTACGATGAAGGGCAGGTTTCGCAGAGCTTGGATGCGGTGGGCCAGGCGGATAGGAAGCAGACTGAGGGTAAAGTTGGCTGAAGCGAACAGGGCGGCCTCAGACAGAGGTGGGCGGCCATGTCTAGCACCGGGAACGACGAGCGTTAGCGGACGGACGGTATGGTATGGTATGTCTGGCAGAGAAGGGGAACCAGAAAACCCCTACTTGACAAGATCTGCCAGGCCCACCGAGTGCTGGCGCTTGTTTACAAGATCCGTGATGGCATCGTCGGTTACGGTGATAGTCTTGACTGGCTGGGGAGCGCTGTTGTTGTTGTTGTTGTTGTTGGCGCCGCTGGGTTTCGACGACGACAGAGACCGGGTAGAGGCGATGGGGGGTGCAAATGGTGGTGGGCGATGTCGGCGAATTGCGAGCGAGGAGAAGACATTGGGCGTGCCTAGACACCTCAATGGCCTGTGTGTGCTTCTCATGGCGGCATGATGCGGTGGCTTGCTTGCAGTGGTGAGGGAGCGAGTAAGGGAGCTAACAAGATCAGCAAGGAAGTCAGAGACAACGTGTACAACAGTCAACAGTCACGAGAGCATCATCTTGGCAGGTTGTATCTGTACGACTCGCGTACATGCGTCATAGCTTAGTTGGCTCTTATCGCGCGCTTATCGTCGGGACATGTATGGCTTACGGGCATATGGAATATGCTTTATCAAGATCTCTTCTGATACGTTCATATCTACCCCACTGCGGAACCTCGGGAAGAGGGTCTCATAGTGGGGTTAATGGCTGTTTTCGGAACGTACGATCTTCAAGTCTAGTCTTGACAAGAAGCAGGTATTCAGACTTGTGGCACAACGCGGAACATATAGGCCTGTCAGCCATGAGATAAATGAAGGACAACACAGGTAATCTCAAAGCAAGGCCTTAATTTCTCGGAATTAGATTATAGGTATGCATGCTGGATTATCTTGCCGTTGCTTGCCTGACTATATCTTATCACCACCATGCCATGACTCTAGGTTCCCATCTATCACCCCGCAGTGTCTGCCCCTCATCGTCGCTAGTCTGCCCATCCCATATAATATAGCATAAATGCACCGCAAGGACAGACCATCCGGCTGGTCTTTCGATTCTATGCAAGCTAATGCTTACTGGGTCCTTACTTCCTGGTCTAGCTCGACACCTTTGACGTGCTCGTACGATTCTAATGTGGTGACCTTGTCTTCGGGGAACTCGACACTATCGAAGAGATGCTGGCGTAAGTCTGGGCATCTATAATCATTGTGAAGAAGCAGAAGAGTTGCTTACGCGAAGCCTTTGATGAGGTTGTATTCGTGGGTGATCTTGCCGCCCTGGTCCTTTGCGTGTTGCTTGGCCGCGGCAACTTCATCGGAAGAGGCGCCGTCCTTGCAGGTAACCTGATCGATCATATGTAAGTACTGTGATATGTAAGAGAACACCTCAGCTGTGCTATACATACGATGTAAGTAGGCATCTTAGCGAATGAGGTGATGTAGAAGCGGCGTAGACGTTGTATAATGGATATTGGTAGAGTTCGATGTTTAGATGTTTAGACGAGTGCTTGGAGGATGGTTGTAGTTAGAAGGTTATAAGGAGAGGACGTGGGGTCTTTTATGAACAAGCAACGCAGTGACAACCTTGACAACAAGAGCTAACCTTCGTCCATCCACCCCATCCATCCATACGAAAGGGTTGCTTGCTCAGGTCTCCCTGATCTACCGATTCCCGGGAATCTACCGTCTACGTCATGGCCAGCCACACAACACGCCTTGTACGAGCTTAGTTATAACGCACTAGGGCAGGATAAGTTGTGCCATCCCTAGGTATTCTATTGCTAGTGGTTATGGTGCTGACATGAAATGATGCGATTACGTAGCCATCATACGAAGCGTGGGTTTCCACCTTTGCCGCTGTCTGCGCCGAGCCTTGCATGCCAGACCATCAATGTTATGTTATGCATGAGTACCAGACGAGGAGGTTCTAACTTAGTCCAAGAGTACAACAAATTAGGCTTAGCGCAATCGCCGCTTTTGCTCAGGCTCGACTCAGCCAAACATCACCTGGCAGGCAGGTGATGAACACCCGTGACTTTATGCATACCTGTACCTGTTTATACATAGAGAAACGGTCCGCAAAACGGCATCTTCTTACCGTTAACGTGAGGCACATAATTCTTGGTCCTCGAGGCGATTTTAATTAATACCTACTATTTGTAGTGCTTCCAAGCATAAGAAAAGCGAAGTGTAGAAGAGTTGTTCTATTGATCTATTTAGCTATTAGAGATATTTTTTATAGGATAGCCTGCTGGCTGTGGACCAGCTGTACAGCTGTTGAGCAGCTGCCCTCTGTCCTTTGGCTTCTATTTAGTGATCCGTGCCTGCGGCATAATAAACTCCCCCCTTAGGGAAAGAATTTAGAAACGTCCTTGTTTCTTTAATTAAAGTAAGCGATAAGTTAAAGCTTAATTGTATATCTGTTTCTTTAATTGAAGCTAGTAACATTTAACGCATAGCGTACATCCGTTTCCTTAACATGCTACAAGCTGCTGTGCTTAGATCACGTTCTAGAAGTTTTGTCGTTGTCTAGTACTAATATACTTGTGAGATAAGTATTGGAATAAATCACAGTGGGTTTTTCCATAAGAGTAAAAAGGAACTGTATACACCCAATAAAACAATGGAATAACGCTCGAATAATATTGCATACGGTCATGTTTCTCTACTTTTGCTATAAACCCACTGACATTTATTCTAGTACCTATCTCGCAAGTGTATCAGTATTAATTAAAATCGCCTCGGTCCTATCGCTACGCTAGAAGCTGATCACAAAGTAGCTATATCTGATAGCTTGTGCGTATACATGTTTAAACAATAAAGCATTCCCATTGCATTTCTTCCTCCACACGACGAGGCTCTAAGTGTTTCGGCTACTGGATTGTGATCTCCAGCTGTGGTCTTCCATCAGATTCACTTTGCCTGGCTTGAATAAGTACCCTTTCTGTCCCCTCATTCCATATAGCTTCTGCTATTTCTGGGTGTTTCCCGCGGAACAAATTCTCCATAACCAGTAGCTCTCGCAGAACGTAGTTTTGGGGCCAAAACCACCCTTCGTCTTCCATTTCTATAATCTTGATTATTTTCGGCCACAGGCTGCTTTGTTCTGTCCACACAAATGCTTTCCAGGTCCCATTGCTGGCATCTAAGCCCCAAGCCACCACAGCTTGAAATGTGGAATCAGCCTTTACGGCCTTATTTGTCAGCAATTCTTTTGTCCACGGCCCTGTGATTCGAAAATGATAATACGTTAGATATGCAGAGTCGTCAACATTCCACTTGTAATAGTCATAGTTGTTTTTAACGCAGCCTCTTCGGATCGGAAGTGGAGAAAAACCTATTACCTCGACGCGTGGAGGTATTAACAAAGTTATAGTCCTGCTAGCCTTCCATTCCCGTGGCATTGCCTCGCTTTGGCTTACAACTTTCTTGGCATTTATAGTCTGCACAGTTGCCCGGAGATGATAATCGTAAACTTTTTCGACTAATCGATCGGTTTCCCGGCGAACAAAGTAGCCATCCATGTGTTTAATAATTATCCCAAGAGGTGTCGGGTTTTGCGCGTTACTAGATTCCGAGCTATAGCAATCCAACATTAATATTTTAAATTCCGCCTCGGATGAAAGAATAAGGCCCCTGTCGAATACAAGCGCATTACTTGTGACTCTAAAGCCATTGTCACGTCTGCGACTGGGTGAGAACCGAACCAACCCGCGACAAGACGAATACTCTGTGGGTGATCTTGCGAAGAGGCCGCTGCACAGGGGATCTGCCGGATGCCGTTTCCAAGCAAATATCGAAAGATCATCTGTGCCTTTGCATATCTCGTCCTGCAATCGTAAGAACGCGTTTTCTCCTTCGCCATACAGCAACGGCATGTATACACCAAAAATGCCCAAAAGGCAATAAGCAATATCTTCCGGTCGCGCAGTCTTCCTTTTAGCGGCCCATGACATTCGAACGGCTACAGGATAATCTTCAAGAGACCGTAAGATCATGAGAGCCCGCACATCGATCCCAGTAATTGCCGAGAGTGGGTGTTGCAATGATTTTTTGGTTCCCCGTAAATTCCATTGCTGGTCATAGAATTCGACGTGGCTGGGCGCCAGCAGTTCTTGGAGCGTCCAACCTCTGGTAAACCATCGACATTGCGCGAGTCGGACCTCCATTGATTCACGCGACTTTTTCTGTGAGTCCTTCGCGGACCCTACCCCTTCCGAATTCTGTTTAGAGGGTCTCTTAGTGCTGTCCGCTGTCATTTGAAGGTCTGTTTGGAGTGTGCCGAGGGCGCTATCATCCTCTGCCGGCAAATCCGATAAGTAAGCAAAGCAGAGAGTGGCATTCCGATAATATCGATACATCGAATTGATAGCTTCACTCAGCTCGGCGCTGCTCGTCTTATCAATGCAGCAAGTATCGACCCAGGCCCATTTCTTTTTGGACTCGCGTGCTAAGCGACATGTCTCTTCAATTTTAGAGAATCCCTTCTTGGTGCGCGCGACGTCAAGATTCTGGAAGTCCTGGAATGTGACTTCCTCTTCTTCCCAGGTGTGTGACAGGATCACATACTCTTTGGAGGGTTGAGATGGGTGTAATACCAACTTGAGGGTGAGAGTATTAATGAGCCACATTATTGCTCAATGAGCCTTTGGTGATCTTGATGACAGCTTGACAATTTTGAAGAAGTGTTGAGTTTTGGAGGACAGTTGCCTACAGGTTGCCTGGGACGAACGGCTCAATTGGTCGCCGATAGGCCACGGAAGGGTAGCATTATCAACGTGCATTTCGATTTGACGAGTCCGTATTTCCAAATATTACTGTTAAAGACATGGATTAAGTTACTGCACCTGCGCTCATTGAATAGATAAATAAGTGCGCCTTGTCTAGAGTCCTTACCAGTACTGGCAGTGGGATTGTAGCGCAGACAGAACAGATTGACTGCAGATGCAGCATTGCTCATTGATTAGCCAAGCTACCTAGACTAGCATAATCGAGGCGATTCGTTGTATTCCGTTTGATATTTTCTAAAGGCGTCGGGTACAATCATCTATGCTTCTCACTTCGTCTCTTGTTTCTTGCTGAGGATAGGTAGATTCGAATTGTAGATACGAACTACAGCTCCTCTTTTTAGAGTAGTGCTCGAGGGGCGAAGCTAATCGTACTGTAGTATCCCTAAAAGCGGCGTGTCTGTACAAGGTAGTTGGGCACGCAAGCGAGGCGATTTTAATTAATACTGATACAGTCTCGAGATAAGTATTAGAATAAATAGCAGTAGGTCTTTCGTAAAGAGTAGATAAGAACTGTATACACCCAATTAAAAAATGAAATAACGCCCGCATAATATCGTATACGGTTATAATTACCCACTTTTGCTGTGGATTCACTGCCATTTATTCTACCTAGGTAATATGTACTTAGATGGACCCCTCGGCCAAGACCGCTTCTACCCTCTCTATTGCTACCTGACGACTTGATGAGATGAAGTTCAGCTCTTACTAAATTTGGCTAGTCAAATCTTGATCAGTTCCAAGGATTAACGAGACGCCCCACGCTGCTAAATGGATCTTATCGCTATCGATAAGTAAAGTTCAAGCGCTTCTGCGAGGTCTCCATCATAATTTTTGCTGGGTCGCGATCACCATATAACCACCACTACCACCGTGTAGCAGTCTGCCAGAGTCGGATTTTCGTCGTAGTGTTGCCCGCCATGGAGGATCAGGCGCACAAGCCTCACAGGAAGGCAAAGGAGAAGAAGAAACCGCAAGGGGGTTCGTGAACCACCTCAATTGCAACCCATGCTCTTGATGCGCTAACTCGGCATCCTATAGATCACAACCCCAAGGCCTTCGCATTCGCTAGACCTGGAAAGCTCGCGAGAGCCGCAGCAAGATCGCATGACATCCGGTATGAGGTACTCTCGGCCTAGGGTCGCTATATATGAGCTAACGTGTTTGGACTCCAGGGAAAAGCGACTCCATGTTCCTCAAGCCGACCGCTCTCCCGACACCGAACCGCCTCCTCGTCTTGTCACCATCGTCGGGCCGCCGGGTGTCGGTAAAACCACGTTGTTGAAGTCTCTTGTCAAGCGCTATACTAAAGAAACCATATCCGATCCCACCGGGCCCATTACCGTCGTCACTTCTCGAAAGCAGAGGCTTACCTTTGTGGAATGTCCCGCAGAGCTGACAGCCATGGTCGACATCGCCAAGATAGCCGATGTTGTTTTGCTGTTGATCGATGGGAACTTCGGCTTTGAGATGGAAACCATGGAGTTTTTGAACATCCTATCAGCAACCGGCATGCCTGGAAACGTCTTTTCCGTTCTCACGCATCTCGATCTCTTCAAGAAGCCCCAGCATTTAAAGGACGCTAAGAAGACGCTCAAGCATCGACTATGGAACGAGCTTTACCAGGGAGCTCACCTCTTTTACCTTTCAGGTATGTCCAGCCGCTTCCCCCCATTACTTATGAGACTAATCACGGCTTGAAGGTGTAATTAACGGCAGATACCCCGATCGAGAAATTCACAACCTTTCTAGATTCCTCTCCGTCATGAAGAACCCCCGTCCACTCATCTGGAAAAACTCGCATAGCTACATTCTCGGCGATAGTCTTCGAGACCTCACGCACCCCAATCAAATCGAGGAGGATGCAAAGTGTGATCGTTCCGTCGCAATCTATGGCTATCTTCGAGGAGGAGTGAACTTCTCCCTGGAGAATCAAAAAGTGCACCTCCCAGGCGTGGGGGATTTCACCGTGAAAAGGTGTGAAGCATTACCGGACCCTTGTCCTTCGCCGGCCCAACAGGCTGCTATAGCTAAGGCCACTGGCCAAACCGGACGGAAAAGGCTGGATGAGAAAGATAAGAAGCTACATGCGCCTTTCTCCGATCGCCAGGGGCTCAAGATTGAGGGGTCTGCTATTTGGATAAACCGAGAGAAAGGCTTCAATTTCGATAAAGATGCCCCTGCGGATGGAGAGCGTGGGCTAGGTGAAGAAATGATTATCGGACTTCAGAGTGGGGGGAAGGTTCTCGGTCAGACCGGCAACGGACTACAGCTATTTTCATCAGGTGATCATGTTGTCAAAGCGTCAGATGATGACGTGGAAGGCTCTGGGCGTAAGAGCCAGCGGACAGCCAGGCTCATGGATCAAGAAGACAACTATGATAATGGTGACGATGAGGACTTTGAAGAAGGTTTATCTGGAGACGAGGAATTCGTTAGTGGAGAGGAGAATGACGAGCCTGACTTCAGCGAACGGAAACTTGGGAGACTATTCCAAGAACAGGATGATGATAAGCCAGGCAATGATCTTGAGTTTGCAGACAGTGACTCTGACCTAGGCTCGGATTTCGATAGCGGAGCCGAGGATGAAGACGATGAACTTGCCGCGAAATGGCGAGCAGATCTCACCGAAAAAGCTAAGGGTCTCCAACGTCAAGCACCGTCATATCGTACCGCTGATCTCGCAAGGCTGATGTACGATGAGCAATTGACTGCCACTGAAATCCTCGAAAGATGGAAAGCTGAGGTCGCTGATGACGAAGAGGAGGATATCGAAGCTGATTCTGAGGATGAGTTCTTCAACTCAAAGAAAGAAGATGACAACTACGTAGAAAACACCCCCGTTCCTCGACTGACGTCTGAGGATTATGATCAATTGGCAGCGAAGTGGTCACTGGATGATAATGTCGAGTTACTCCGCCAACGATTCACGTCAACGAAAGAGCGAGGCGAGAATGCCGGGGACGGCTTTGAAGGCTTTGGAGAAGACGGCGAGGAGGGTGAGGGGGATGGCGAAAATGATGAAGAAATAGAAGGTTGGGGCGATTTTGAGGATTTAGAAGCCGACGAAAATGAAACGAAGGAGCCGGAGCAAGCCGAGTCCCTTGAAGCAGAAAGAGCAAAGAACGCGGCTAGGAAAGAGGAACTCAAACAACGCTTCGAAGAAGAAGATCGCGAAGGTTTCGGAAAGGAGCAGCCCCTGAAAGAAGAATTCGGAGAAGATGAATGGTATGTCCTTTCCCTGTTCCGCAATGTCAACCCATACACTAACAATATATAGGTACGAATCCCAAAAGGCAAACCTGCAGAAACAGATCGACATCAACAAAGCCGAGTTTGAGGGCCTGGATGAGCGGCAAAGACTAGCTGTAGAGGGTCTTACGGCTGGGAAATATGTCTCTATCATTCTGGAAAAGGTTCCGGCGGAATTCATCTTAAACTTCTCGGCGCGCCAGCCCCTTATCGTCGGCAGCTTGAGTCCTCTTGAGGAAAGATTCGGATTTCTGCAAGTAAGAATGAGGAAGCATAGGTGGCATAAGAAAATTCTGAAGAATAATGATCCCCTTATTTTCTCGTCGGGCTGGAGACGGTAAGCTATATTGATTTCTTCTTGGTGTTGATCGTGAGCTGCGACATAGCTTTCCGCCTATCAACCGGATACTCTCCATCACATGAATTCCGCCTTCCAGAGCCATCACTGACGTATATCTATAGATTCCAAGCAATGCCTATGCTCCATTCGTGGGAAGAACGAGTTCGTCACCGAATGTTGAAGTACTCGCCAGAGCACTCATTCTGTTATGCCACCTTCTGGGGCCCTTTCGTCGCCCCGAACACAAGTTTCACTTGTTTCCAGTCATTTTCCTCCGACAACCCGGGATTCCGAATCGCGGCAACCGGAACGGTCCTCAGTGTCGACCAGAGCTACGAGATCGTCAAGAAGTTGAAGTTAACAGGAACGCCTGCTAAGGTGTACAAAAACACCGCCTTCATCAAGGACATGTTTAATTCAAGCCTAGAGATCGCCAAGTTTGAAGGCGCATCCATCAAAACCGTCTCCGGCATCAGGGGACAGATCAAGAGGGCCTTGTCTAAGCCTGACGGACACTTCCGTGCCACCTTCGAGGACAAGATCTTGATGGGAGACCTGGTGTTCCTGAGGGCGTGGTATCCCATCAAGCCGCACCGGTTCTACAACCCCGCCACGGAACGTCTGGGACACTGGCAGCCCATGCGTCTGACGGGCGAGGTGCGCCGCGACCAGAACATCCCGACGCCGCAGAACGCGGACAGCAAGTACCGCCCCGTGGAGCGGGCGGCGCGGCACTTCAACCCGCTGCGGGTGCCGCGCGCGCTGGCGGCCGAGCTGCCCTTCAAGTCGCAGATCGTGCGCACGAAGCCGCAGAAGCGCGACACGTACGTGCAGAAGCGCGCCGTGGTGCTCGGCGGCGAGGAGAGGCGCGCCCGCGACCTCATGCAGAAGCTCACCACGGTCCGCAAGGACACCGTCGCCCGGCGCCGCGCCAAGAAGGAGGAGAAGCGCGTCGAGTTCCGCAAGAAGATGGCCGCCGCCGGCGAGAAGAAGGAGGCGCGCGAGCGACGCGAGAAGCAGGAGTACTGGCAGCGCGAGGGCAAGAAGAGGAAGGGAGATGCGGAGGGGGGCGGTGGTGGGAAGAGGAGGAAGTAGATGTGTAATAGGTATATATAGGTATATAGATAGGTGTCGATGTCAATATTCGAGATTGAAGAAATATTTAATTGTTTTGAATCGTCTTGTGCTTTGCTTATATTTCACGGATCTACTTGTGAATTGTGAATGTGACATTGCCATTGTCAACCCAAGAAGGGGTTCACGCAAGGTGTAGTAGTTGTCTGCGAGATCAGAATTCTGTTACTTTAAGACAACGCAGAAACAGAAATAAGGAGATAAGGTACTAGTTTATTTAGAGACTTGAGTTCATTCGTCGATATTCATAATTCCTCTCGCCTGAGATTTCATATCCCTAATCCTACATCCCAACCCCCCTCCCAATTCAAAGCCAGCTTCGTACCATCTATCTATCTACCTAAGCACCTCCCTTAGTAGCAGAAACAGCAGCGACCTCCTCGTCGAGCGGGAGGATGTCGGGAAGGGGGCCGACAGGGCAGATGGAATGGGGATTGATCTGGGTGTGGGACTTGGTGTAATGGTTCTTGATGTGCAGGAAATTCGTCGTTTCCTTGAACGCGCCGCTCGGATGACTCCAGTACAGGTTCCGCATCCACTTGTGCAGCGCCGGGTATCCGCTCCGGATGTCGCGGATGTTGCACTTGAAGTGCTGCACGTAGACCGGGTCGAAGCGGATTAGGGTTACGAAGCTGTGGGTTGGGATTAGTTTTTGGTTTTTTTGAGAATTGAGAAGAGTATATAGAAAAGGGGGGAAAAGTGGGGGAAGAGAAAGTGTGTGTGTAGAAGAGAAGAGCGACTCACAGTCGAATATCCGTCTCAGTAAGAACGTCCCCGAAGAAATACGGACCGCCAGAGCTCTTCAGCTGACTCTCGGCACGATCGAGCGCCTCGAACAGCGCCACCACGTTCCTCTCGTACGCCTCCTGCGTGGTCGCGAAGCCGGACTTGTAGACGCCGTTGTTGATCTTGTCGTACGTCCACTCGCCCGCCTCGTCGATCTTCGTCCTCAGGCCGCCCTCCTCCGGGTACAGATCCACCGAGGCGTGGGGCTCCGGGAGCTGCGAGTCGAACACGCTGCCGAACATGCGCAGGATCTCGCTGCTCTCGTTGTTCACGATCGTGTTGCTCTTCTTGTCGAAGAGCACGGGCACCGTGAACCGGCCCGAGTAATCGGGCTCCACGCCGAAGTAGAGGTTGCGCAGGTGCGTGTTTGATTCGTGCCCTGGGAGGGGGTCTGGAATCACGTTCTCGCCGGCTGCGTCTTTGTCCTCTGGTGTGGGGAAGCGCCAGCCTGGAGTGTGTTAGTTATATTGATTCTGATCATGACTTCGTAGCGGAGGGGGGACGAGAGGGCAGTCTGAATGCTTGTTGTGCGGCATCTAGTAATCATAGTGTGTGGAAACTATTCGACGTAAAAAAGAAGAGAATCAAACGTACCCTTATCTCCCATGTGCCAATGCACGACAGAGAAAGAGACGAATTCCTCCAGGCCCTTCAGCTTCCTCGCGATGAGGGTACGATGAGCCTAGATCCCAAAGCGTCAGCACTCATTTTTTTTCTATTTCTCCTCTTCCCCTTTCTTTCCACTTCTACCCCCTTTCCACCGTCATATCTCAATCGATAGCAATATTGACCAAAGCAACGAGACAGATGAAAGACAGTCGTACCCATGGACAAGCATAGCTGACGTAGAGATGGTACCGGCCCTTCTCAGGCGGGAACTTGGCGCCGGGCTCATCGCTGATCCAGTCGCGGAACGAGCTCGCCTGCCGCTTGAACTCGCCCGACTTATCGCCGGGGGCGACCCAGTTCGTGATCTTCTCGGTCGTTGAGGCCTGGGATGATGGTCAGTCTATGTTTCGGACTTCGCTACAGCACTCATGATCCGGATAGTGAGGAATATGGGTGTGAATGTGAGAGTCATGGTGAATGAGGCTGGTAAGTGAGGATGTTGTGTATAGATATGGGGGGGGGGGGGGGGGGGCAACGGGGAAAAAGGAGGAAGATGCACCATTCTAGTTTGAATTGATAATTTCCGATCGAAACTCGAAGATATGGTACGCGGTATGAGAGCACGAAAAGCGACGTGATATTCGCAGCGCTGAGATGTTCTCTTGATATTCTTTATGGCGCTTGAAACCTGCCGATTAAGGTTGTTTGTTGATGATGATGTGAGTATATAGCTCGTCGGTGACGTGAGAAGTCTCGCTGTAAGTTGCGAGGCTTGTCGAAAGTTCATGGAGTATGAATAACAAGCAATAAGGCAGACTATAGAAGTGGCAGTCGCGATGGTTATAAATAAGTTCAATGCGGGGTCCTATCCATTCATCGATCTTTGACAATAATGCCGATTCGGTTGTATGCTATGTCGTGAGCTGTACCTATTCTCAAATCTCTAAATTTCTAAGAGCTGAGTGCAGTATTACGAAACAATTGCCTCCTAAAACACCTGATACATAATATGCTCTCAATTCTGTATTATCGGTATAATACGATTAACTCACTCTGTTTCTGCACCTAAGACTTGGTATACACCAACCTCAGGGATATAGCCGGCCCGTACATCTATACTGCTTTGTCATGTGGGGGTTGTCCCCATTGTATTATAAACTACGGCCGAATCTTGATGATTACATATAGTGACGTAAACTTTGCTATAGTCGTGGCTACAAAGCTAGCTTGGCTAGGAGCATCACTAAGCACCCATGTGGAGCACGTCAAGTAACATGTTCACGGTATCAAGTCTTGTACCCTCATGAAATTAGTCGTGACTGGAAAATAGTTAGCTATTTCAACGAAATCATTCTATTCTAACCTAGAACACGTCGTGAGTCTTATGATGTGGCGAAACAGAACAGAGCCTGCTCGAAACTAGCTATCTTCTTAAGTAATCGGAAGCCAGCTTGTCGCCAATTACACGAAGCAGCAACGACTACCACCCAAGAAATTTTCTATCCCATGAGGGCCATAGGGCCCGAGTGACCAGTGACGAGTGCCTCCAAAGTCTAGCTACTAATGCTAAATGTATATTCATGAACCCGACACCTTTCCTGTATTAGTCGACCTGTCGTGTCACTCTAATATACGGCACCTCGACGTCTTCCTCATTCGCATCCTCAGCCACAATCTCGAGGATAAGCTCCTTCTGGTGTGCAGGTATCGGTTTCTTAGATATCGTCTCTACAAGCTGGCTTATCTTCATCGCTGTCCTTTCCTTAAGCTTGGCAGCTGGGAAGAAGCTTGCGTATAGCAAGCTCACTCCGGAACTGACCATGGCGATAGTAAGTCCCTCTTTCTCGAAGTTTTTAAGGAGCTGGCCCAGAGTCACATCGTCCGAATCGAATCTGTCCCAGATCTTGTCCATCTTGAATTTGGCGCCGTCTGGGCCCGCCCATTCTACCTTAGGACTTGCGATGGGCTCGCTGAAGCCGAAAAACGGAAGCGCAAGGTTGATGAATCCGTTCTTGTACTGCTCTATATCGTCCTTGCCGTCAACTATCTTGAATAGCTCTAGAACAACTAGACCAGTGACTAGAGCAGTGGTTGTGGCAATAGCCGGAATGATCTTGCCGGCGATAAACTTAGTCTTGTGTCTATCGGCCTGTTCAATCTTGTAATTCTCAGCCCGCAAATTGCTGGCAAAAGTTATGAAGTCAATGTGGTGATTCGTGTCATCGTCCTTCTCGAACTCTACTGGGGTTAATTTGAATCCTGCCAGTTTGTTAGGTGCCGGCAAACTGTCGATGATATTCTGCAACTCATTCTCATCGCCGAATGACGCGGAGCTGTTCGCATTAGGATCCTTTGATACGATCTTGATTAGCACTAGGTCGCATAGGATTTGTCTCTGGGGTTAAAGACTTACAGGATCACTGTCATTAGCCTGGATCTTGACGCCAGGGTCAGGAGTGAAGTCAGGGACGATCATGTTGTCCAAAACCTTGGCAAACAGCTGCTTGTCCACACCCTTCGTGTTTATGTTGTAATTGAATGCATGAAGGTTGGCGGCAGCAACGATGAAACCAAAATGGGTAGGATTCTTCGGGTCAAACTTGAGCGCATCTGGTGCTCGCTTCGGTCCAGACCAAAACGGGGCGCCACTCGAGGAGACAGAGTCCTTCGGGAAGTTATGCAGAAGTTGCTGAATAGCATTATTATAGTTCTTTTCAAACAACATGCGTGCCCAGATAATACAGTCCTCAAAGCTCAACGGCTTATCTGTCACGAGATAATCTCGGATAGTCTCTAGAGTTGGCTTCTCATTACCTCCTTGCTTTAGCGTGGTCTCTAGGTAGTTGGGCTGGGTTAAGTAGAGATTGACGGTCTCAGCAGACTTAACGAAGGAGGTCTCGAAAAGCTCCCGAGCCCAGGCAATTGTGTGCTCAATCTTGTTCGGGAAACTCCTCAGAGTACACATCGGGAAAGAGACCTCTGGGGGGTCTTGAGAAGACGAGTAAGATTCGGTAAGCTTTGGAAGAACGACTTGCGTATTGCCCTTGGTGCCTAGTGTACCGCTCTCGAGTAGGGGCTTGCGGAAGAAGACGCATCGACGGTCAACATAAGTTCGGGCTTCTACATTGTCGAGTGCGTTTGTAACACCGTCCAAACCCTTCCAGAACTTTTCATCGAAAATATGCTCAGTCTCGGGACTAACGCGATCTTTCAAGCACACAATATGACCATTCAGTTCGGGGTTCATAGCCGTCACTGCTCTAGCAGCGCAGTCACTCTTCATCTGGCCGACATCCTTCGGCCTAAACAGAAACTGCCGGTTGAGATTGCTCTTTTCGATGGAGTCCATGTCCGTGATCGTGATCTTGCCGTTAGGTCCTACACCAAGCCCAATCATAGCCCAGTTCTTAAGCATCTCACATCCTATGGCACCAGCGCCGACGAGGAACTCTTTCACGTCCGCAAGCTTTTTCTGGTACTCCGTGCCAAAAACAGCGATTTGCCCATCATATCGAGATCCGATGGGCTTGCAAAGTTCCTCACTTCGGGCCGAGCCGGCGGGGAGCGATTCTAACGAGTCAAAGTAAAACCACTGCTTGATAGGGTGGAATTTCCCAGACACGGCTTTCAGAACTTCTTGAGCAGCAAGCCCGCCAAAAAGTGCGGCCATAGGGTTGAGATCGCCTTGTGCCTGGTAGCTGAGCTCCCGAATGATCTTCTCCTCGTTCTCGCCAATTTCTAAGTCGATCTTCTCCTTCGCAACGAAGGCCTTAACCGAGCCCACTAGAACAGCGGCGTCACTGCTGTTCATGGGGCGAGGGAGATGGCCCTGTGATTGTGCATATGCACTGAGGGCTTCGAATCCCACATGGAGCAAGGGAGGTCGGTCGAATTTGGCGAAGTCAGACTGGACAAACTCGGGTTCCCGCAAGGCCGCGGATATCGGTTTGAAATCGATGATGGCGGGCATCTTCACTTGCTGGTACAAACCGCCTCGTTTGTACTGACCTAGACCAGACACATCACCGATGGAGAATGTGTAAGGACCTTTTACTGTGACTTTTCTAGGCTCGCCACTGTTCAGGGCCTCCATGCCTTCAACTTCAGAGAACGTGACATAGTCACCATCTACCAAGCCGTGTCGTGTCTCGTCGAGTGCAGTGACCAAGCCGTCTTCATTAATACTCGATAGGATTCCATTTACAGGGTTCTCGCCGGTGGGATCGATGCACGTGAATTTGTCACCGAAATCACAGAATATTGAACCAAACAAGCCGTAGGTGTTGGCACATACGATATAAATGCCCTTTGAGTGGCAGTAGTCGCCAATAATGAGCTGGTCTTGCAACCGCTGGTTCGTGAGGACCACCACCTGGTACTTGTCGTACTGCGCTAGATTTTCTGTGGGACTAGCATGGCAAAGTCAGTAGTTGTCAGTAAGAGGGCACACAGACGAGGAATCAACGAAAGGCTCAAGGCACAATTGCACGACTTACCTGGAAGACTTGTGTACATGGACAGGGGTGTATGCATTCAACTCAGCGACGCGGGGTGCTGTGATGGCATCGCGGGGTTTACCGACATCTTCGGGATGTAGGAAGAACTGGGAGGAAAGGTCGGCGATGGCAGCGGGTGTCGGATCATAGAGTGTCAGGCTCTTGACGCCAGCAAGAGCGATGTTCTTGGCGATTTCTACACCAAGACCCTTCAGACCAACGATGAGGACGTTGGAGGCACCCATGCGTTTCATGGCCTCATGGCCCAAGACATAGAGCTGCCGACTATAGAGGGACTCATCGATTTCAGTTGTGTCCGAGATGACTGAGTCGTCGACTTGGAGTCGGGTGACAAGATCGACTTCGCCGCCCGAGGCCATTTTGTTGTCCTTCAATAAACGAAACTGGTCAGTAGCTGGACTCCGGAGGGGGGAGGTAGACATATTGCGCTGCGTAGGAGGAGGTTAAAAGCAGTAAGTATCATATATCTAGTGACTTACGGTCATGGTTCTCTTTGGAGAGAAGGGAAGGCCTCCGTTAGAGAGCTTGCGCTTCCCCAGCTTGTCCTGTTCGTTCGTGTCGGAAGGAATCTTGGCGGTGTCTCGTGGAGTCTGTCGCTAGAAATGGGTAGATACTCTGACGTGTGAACCAGAGGAGTATGAGCACGAAAACAAGGAGAATGATGCGAGATGATAGATAGATGTGATGTTCTGTAGTATGGGCTCTGGGGTTAGAGGGGTTGTTGATGTGGATTAGAAGCCCAAGGTTCGGTTCTGCGCACGAGAGCGAGAAGGGTCTAACAAGTCTACTGCAGGTGTAACCAACCCCACCAAGGAAGAGATGACCCAGCAGCACCGGGAAGGCGTGGCCCGCAGTTCGGTTTACTGAGTTGTAATTGTGGTGCTCCTATGACGTATTCTTCGTAGTGAGAAGCTGTAGATGGTAAGAGAGCTTACAATAAATAAGCTGGAGAAAGACCAACCAGCTTTATAAATCTACGTGAGGTAAGAAAAGGGCGAGAGGGAAGAAGTTGATGCCTGCTTTTTGAAGAGAAAAGCTGTCTTGCTACCTACATTGTTCGCCAGTGCATCAAGTACCTGAACCTGAACCTTGAAGTTGTCGCATGGACTGGATTTCTCAGCAAATCATGCCGCTTATTCCTGGCGAGCTACGGGACATGATGGCGGGGTAGGTACTTGCTGCTGGTACTTATTAACGTGGTGTCTCACGCTACTTTCCATATACGGCTAGGAGATGGTGGCAGTGTTGTTCACCATCTGAGTCAATCAATCTATCAGCTGTCAACACTGTTTTTCTAGCTGTTTCGCTTCGCATCTACGCCTTTTCTTTTGTCTTATGTACATACTGAACAAGATGCTCAAGAATGAAAGGGGGGAATAATACATCTCAGGCAGACTTTCGCAAGACATCATGCTTAATGAATTTATTTTTGCTCATACGTATCTACTTCATCCATCTTCATTTCCACATTCCATCCGTCCAGGGCTATCATTAATCCATGGGTCATCATTAACCCATCCAACCCGCCACCAGACATTCGACCTAAAAGAATCCCTATTAGTCCTGTCACTCTCCCTCATCGACGTCTCATCCCACATAAATCCATGTAGTACTATGAGACCACTATAGGCATGTGTACCTAATGGAAGCCTGATCTTCCTAAACCTGGTTGAGTGGAAGGCCGGGTCCGACCCGGGACCTTTCACGGATGAGATTTCCCCCCTCATCCATTTTCATTAACTCATCATTTTATGATGACTCCTTTGTGTCACCGTTTTTCAGCGTGAAAAGGAGTGTCTTAGTCCCCTCTTGGGTATCATATCATAAAGCCCATCCTGATCCAAGTATAACTCCTCTAACAGTGCCCCCCGTAAATGCCGATAATGAACGTGTAAGCCGTCATGCATTGATCTCGTGGTATTTCAATCCATAAACTGGCCCGACCAGTTTAATGCAAATTTGATATGAAGGAGTGAATGTCGAAAGGTTATAGAGCGAAGAAGAATATTAATGCTACTTGTGTAGGGTGCAAAGGATAGACGAGAATTATTATATTGGCGTTGCCGTCTTCGACTTCTGACGTGATGCAACGTGGCTGCCCTATAATAAGAATAAGAGGGAAAGAAGAGTGAAGAAAAGCGACCCAATGCTTGAGGAGTTGCTTCCACGCAACACAGCGGGAGCGCCGCCAGTTGCTATCGACGTCGGAGAGGTGAAGGTGCTTGATGGTGTGATTGTACCCGGCGTCGTGAAGTTGCCCGTTGACGTCACTGTTGCCACCGAACTGGTTGCGGATGAGGAGCCCGATTCCGTGGGACCCGTCGGCGAGGAGGTGCTGCCCTCTCCAGAAGTAGATGGAGGGGACGAAGTTGATACCGTAGAGCTAGTAGAACCCGTGGATTCGGAAGTGGTACTTTGTGTAGAAGTAGTCGACAATGAAGTTGTCGATTCCACGGACGATGAAGTTATCGCCTCCGTGGATGATGAATTTGTCGAGACTGTGGGAGATTCCGTTGATCCCGGCGGGATTGACTCAGCGGTCGTTGTTGATGCTGGCGGTTCTCCGGTTATTGTTGGTTGGCTCCCGCCGCTAGTTACTTGACTTTGGCCATCACCACCCGTGGCGGAGATTACCGGGGTTCCATTACAATAGTCAATCCATTGAGAGAAAGTTGGATCTAGGTAATCTCGCGTTGTGAGCTGCGCGTCATCGACGTGTGCATTGATGCATTGTTGACAAGAATCGTAATAGCTGAAGAAGGCAGAGTCGGGATCACACAACTCCATTCTTTTCCCTACACTTTGAGCTTCCAGATTGGCATTATTGCACATATCAAAGCATACATACGGTGCTATAGGCCCTCGTTTTGAAAGTACAGCGGACCTCCTACTGACGGGGTAGCTTGGCTCTGAGGTGGAGGATGCTGCTGTACTCGTTGAAGATGGAGGCCACGCAGTAATGCTCGGTTGAGGTCCATAGTTGCCATTAATCGCGAATATATCATCACTCAGCCCGAAAGCGCCGGGAGCAAGGTTGTAGTACCCTTCAGTAGGAGGATAGTAACCCGTACCGTTCACAGGCCATCTGACAACTAAATATGGAGGGGAAGAGATACACCAAGCAGAGTTCTCACAGACATACGACTTATCGGGTAAATCTGCATAGACATTACAGCCCACAGGTTTCGGTTTGCTGCAAATTGTCCCGGGCGGGCAACCCCATGTCAGATCTGACTTGGGGTTGTAACTGACAACTGTTCCAGGACTGTTCGTTGGTATCGGGCACTCGGTGACGGCGGTCAGGTACGCTGTAGCTGTCGTTGTCGTTACGACTATAAGTGGAGGGAGGGTCACCGGTGGCAGTGTTATAGTTGTTGGTAGCACCGTTGTGATCTCTTGCGTGGTTGTGAAGGTACTGGTGCTCGTTACAGAGTCTGTAATTGAGATTTCCGAGACTGTAACAAATGTAGTTGTTGTGGTCAAGGTCACGAGTGATACAGTCACCTGAGTGGTTGTCAAGGTTGCGGTATCTGTAGTCGGCGATACAGACACAGCTGTCGTGGTGGTGGTAGCAGTATTCGTCACTGTGTCTGTAATCACTTGTGTGATGTTCAGGGTGGCTGTGGTCTCGGTCGTATAGGTGGTTGGGATATAACTTGTGGTTGTCGATGTATGGTCGATTATGATCGTTGTGGGCACACTTGTGGTTTCAGTTACCACAGATGTAGTTGTTGTTGGAATCACTGTAGTATAAGTTGTTGTCTCGGTTGTCTCTTCAGTCGTTGTAGCGGTAGTAGTGGCTGTGTCCGTTACCGTGTCTGTAATTGTTTGCGTGAAATTCATAGTGATATAGATTGGGTAAGTGACAATCGTAGTGATATACTCGGTACTTGTCAATGTGTGATCAATGGTAGTAGTTATGGGCAAAGTAATCGTTGCGGTCGTTACAGATGTGATCGTTGTTGGAATTACCGTGGTATAAGTCGTTGACTCAGTCACTATATCTGTGATAGTAGTTGGAACCTCCTCGGTTACAGTGATACTGTGATCAATTGTTCGAGTAGTCGGCTTGATAACCGTTGCAGTTGTTGTCACCCACTTGGTGACTGTGACGCACACTGTTGTTGGATGGGGTGTCGGATAGCCATAGTCATAGTCAAGCCAGCGTGTAGAACATGATGTGGAATAACTTGGATACGACTAAAACCAGATTAGCTTGAGTAACTATGCCGCAATAGTTATTCTAGACGTACCCAATATCCAAGGTCGCTATTGGTAACAGTCTCTTCGACATTGACGCTGGTCGTCTCTTCCTCAGTAACTGTAGCCGTATAGTCTTCTACTACGGTTTGCACAAAGCTACTGTAGTAGGACTCGAACACGGTAATAGTGCCACTATATCTAAGATGAGTATCTGCTCTCAATACAAGCCACCGGCCTGAACACTTACTAGCTTATTATCGTTTCAGTTTCAGTCTCGGTCACAGTATACGGCTCTGGAGCGTAACATTGGTTCGTCCAATTACCAGCTGCGTTCACTAGAGACGCAAATGCGAATCCCACTCCAGCCGAGAGCCAGCGTGTGAGGATCATTGTCAAGCGATTGAGGGTCCGGCCAAAAGGATGAGGTAGGACCTTAAGTTTCCCAAAACGAAGGTTGGTAGTTAACTATAGAGTGTCTTGAACGAGCGGTTTCGCAAGAACCCAGTGCTATGTATAAGGAGCACGATGCTGAGTACACATGAGCCCGCCAATGTTTCGATGGGAATCTATGGAGCAAGCTCGGAAGCTTCTTTCTCAAGTATTACTCCGAGGTCGGGCTGAAAACTGACGTTAGCCAACTAATTCAGTGACGAAACCTTCGTATGTCTCAACAAGTGAAAGTCATACCAACTGGGGCACATTGGCGACAAGAAGATCACTCAACCTAAACGAACGCGAGGACCCGGGCGGGAGAAACGAGAGTCGAACTGGACGAGGCTGAGTATTAGAAGAAAAGAAAACATGGGCACTTAAGCTACGAGAGTGTAGCTACCCAGGCAAGGTTGCAGCTCTTAACGGAATACCCCTCCACCCACATCTTCTAGAGTTGACAGAATAAATAATCCTTGTAAGAGGAGATGCCTAGCTGTTGGTAACCCCGGCTGTTGTGCGTCGCTGAGTAGCACACTAGTCCTATCAGCCTGCTGATGCTGCTCCAGCTACCGTAAACAAGTCATCAGCTACCTAGCTATTTAAAGCTGGTCACAACCCATGTAGGAATTCCATAAGCAATCGAGTAGACGTTGGCCTACGAGGCGTTCAAAGCTGAATACAGCTTCAAGAGCGTATTCGCTATCGACATCCATCTACTTGGGGGCCGTTGACTGCCTTGCTTGTTAGCTACCAGCTACTTGCTACTTGTCTAGAGAGTCACGATGAGATCCGGGCCAGGAGCGGGGAAGCGAGTTGCTTGGTAACACCAAGATTGGAAAATTTGGAGCAACAGCTCTCTCTCATCATTGACCCGGACAGCAAGAGGGCCGCGACTTGCCATAAACGGCAACCTGTCTCGCCGCAGAAGATGTATGGGGACATACGAGCAGTCCGGAATACGGAAACGATGCGCTGCACAAGCTTGCCAGATGTGATAGTGAAGCCGAGGAAGTATACGTGCATATGCGAGGCATCCAGTCTATTGAATAATAAGCCTTGGAAAGCAGGGGTGCTTGCGATGCGAGTGGCCAACGGGGATGTGGTGTAACAACGGAACTGCCAGTCGTCTCTTCTAGAGCGCGCATGCCGCTGCTGCAGGTGAGTGGCACGGTTTCCACCTCGGCGATATACAGTACCTACCTACTGGATGATGGCCGGGCCTGTAAGACCACGCCCAGAGCTCGTCGATTGATCGTGTCTTCCGAGCGAGGCGGGTGAATTGGGATCAGGTCATGGAAGTCAATGTGTACCGTACGCTAGAGGCTCGTATGCGTTGGCACAACCCTGCCTTTAGTTGTCAAATCACATCGTGCTGTTAATTGAGTAACGACACCTCGACTGCCGCAAGTGTCTCTCTTGATTGGATTGTTGGATGGTCAAGACACTGCCGATCCCGAGCGGCCGGACGGGAAGAATAGATATACTGTTATATCAGTGGGCAGTACCAGGAATCTGGAAGCGTGTGCTAAAGTACGCATCTCTACCGGTGTGGAGCGGGATAGCAAGCATTACTTCCAGACACGTGTGTGATCGATCGTGATGGAGGCTAGAATTGATCGACACATAGGTAGTTGTAAGTTGTATTACGTACAATCACGAAATGTTCTGTTAGGCAAAAGAGTAGGAGGCAGTTCCATGTCAGCTTGTATTGGACTGGCCAGGTTCCAACGATTTTCGTGTTGAGATGTTACCACCCTAGTGACTTTAATATGAGGTCTTGTTACCGTAACTTTATGTTGGTCTTAGTCCTAACAAGGGCTGAATAAATCCTTTGGTTGCTCACATGGTAGGGACTAGGGCTGATTGAAGCGAAGACAACAAATGTGTTGAAGATAACGTGAGTCTCGGCGCCCAAAAAAAATCAGAATCAGCCTCCCAATATGGTTCCATAACTAAATTGGCAGCAGGCAGCGAGCAGGAGCGGGTAAACATGCTTAGCGTATATAAACGTGGGCATTCTAACCTTAAATGGCAACAGGTTCATCTAGTATAAACATACCTACTTGCAGCGGAGTCCTGGAATGTCTGATTTGTCGGGATTTTCCCGGCGATTTCATTGGTCAAACCCGGCAGGACTCATATAGTGATTCTGAACTAGCAGCCTGCTTCTATCCATCCTTCCATCTTTCGGTAGTAAAGGCGATCGTATGCGTAAACGCTTTCTCTACATAAAAGACCTTGAACTCTCGACATCCGTCCTAGGAGCATGGATCTGTGGATATAACAAAATACGATAAATGCTTTCTCGAGTCATCCTCCCACTCAACAATTATGGTACTGCTGTATGCCGGTATTCTTCGCAGCTCAGGTTGGAGCGGCGACCCCTCTCTTCTCCGCCTGCATCAGTGGCCATGCATATAAATATCCACACGAGATAGCCAACGACCCCAGGTTCCTCTGCAGCAGGGGTTGGGCCACCCAATGGGAGACACCGAACAGAGTTCTCTTCATGTAAGACGTGCCAACGCCGCCGTTTGGTAGCACTACTATATGATGATGGGCTTGCCTGGTCGCCCTTGGCATTGCCTTCTGCCCTCGCAGGTATACCGCACGTACACTCCCGTTGAGGAACTCTTTCCGGTTGGGTCTAGATACCAGCGTTCTGGGTCCAGACTCGTACTTGTGGTTTCCTCGTCGAGGTACCATGTCGCGACATGTCAGGGCAGATGCTTCTCTGCCTACTAAGACGAGTAGAGGTCTGGATACTGCGTGCATTACATACCCGCGTGCTGTAAACCCAAGAGATGCGTGTCCGACGATGATCAGATTAGGGGTTTCTCGACCATCTGACTGTCACTTATAGTCTAGTAGCATACTCCTACCGAGATATTTAAGTTCTAGGTTCGAGTGTGGTTGATAAGGCTGAGAATATAATCAGCTGAAAAGGGAACAGGGAAGAGAGAGAAGACGCTTTAGCGTTTTCGGCCATCTCGATTTGATCTCCCACCCCAAAATGATATAGCCTTTCCGCTTACTTACTCTCGCCCATCTCCTATGTCTGTAGGTGGCAGGCGAATACGCTTTTCTTTATGGTGGTGTAGCAGCCTACCCAGCCTGCATAGATCAGCGGCTTAGATATTACATGAGAACCGACAACCATCTTTATGTTGTTATCTGGACTGTCAACTGACACATTGGACTTGACGGTCTGATCGATACTCGATTTTCTTTTCGAGGCCTTCGTCCTCCAAAGCATCATTGCCACTTCTTCTCTTGTTTGGTGCGGGGCCGACTTGTGAAGTTCTCAAGCTTCGCTTATTCCGACAAGGTGTCGACATCATCAGTACTATCTCTTCGGAGGTCAATGTTCTCCTCATAGGTTTCCGGTCGTGATACTGTTAAAAATATGACTCCAACCCGTCGTTAACGCACTATATCGAATGTTCAAGGGAAAACCTTTTCTCCTCATCACATTGCAGTTGTCCATCGCTCGAGTTCCATTTCTAGCGCAGAGTGTCTATATGTTGGAATAATATCTCCGCGCCCTGGACCATTTTTCTGAAAAATTGATCTCGGCCTTCCGTGCCTACACCAGCAGATAGCCGCGTACAAAATGTATCAATCCCTCGTACCAGCCCTCGTTGCGATTATCATCGGCCTTCCATCATGGGTCAACGGCCAACAATCAGGATGGGCCCCAAACCAGGTTAACGCCACAATGTGTGCGTGGAAGGCACTTCGAGGTACGTTCTTCTCTCAGACCAGTGTCGCTTTGGCGCGCCATTCTCTGCAGCCATTTTCATTTGCTGACATACAGACAGCTGCCCAACTGAAGGACACAGCCTACCTGGATGGCGGTTTTCTCTATTGGACACCAGGATTGGCTGGTGGCGGCCTCGGCGTTCCGACACAAGATGGCAAGTAGCTTGAAAAACGGAGGAAGGTCGACGCTTCTCTAACATCTATGTAGGTAATCCGCTGGGACTCACATATACGTTGAACTTCAGCATTCCATTTGATTCTAGCACCAACGTCAGCAACATTCTCAAAACGATATCCTTGACCCCAAATGGTGGCGCGAACAACCTCAAGCCAAACTACTACGATGGAGCAATGCTTGCCAACGATCATGAGTTCTTCCTGTATGGAGGGCTGCTAAAAAATACCCAAGCTTACACTCTTCCAGACGCTGACGAAGTGCTGTATTATCGAGCTTCTGACTACGGAGTCCCGAAGCCGGCCTTTATTCCAGGCTTTGGTAACGACAAACTACCTGGTAATCTGACTCGATACGTAACCTATGGTGGTGCTGCAAATGCCCCCTCAGAGAATAAAGCATGGTATTTCGGAGGCTCGCGGTCGCCATCATGGGGACCAATTTACCAAATCGGTGGTAAAGACGCTTTCAATCCTACCAATGTCTCTAACACCCTCATCACCCTTGACCTGAGTGAAAGCCAATCGGAGAAGTGGACAAATACTACCCTTCCTCCTGAAATTCCAAGTCGAGCAAATCCATCGGTAGTGTGGGTGCCCGTCGGGGAGCAGGGAATACTAGTAGCTTTGGGAGGCGTGGCCTACCCCCAATATAGTACGTCGGACCAAGTGTCCCTAAATATAGCTGAGAGCGTAAGTTACACGCAATGATGGAGGAATCGAAATTCCTAACATTTGAACAGGAAAAGGTCAGTCCTGGATATATGACTAATATCGACATATACGACGTTGCTAGCGGTAAATGGTATCAGCAGCCGACCATGGAGGCGGACGCCCCTCCTCAGTCGGCCATGGGTTGTGCTGTCGTCGCTACTGCTCAGGATTTTTCCAGCTACAATATCTACTACTACGGTGGATATGACGGCCTTAATCCAAATGAGAACTTCCGCGATGACGTATGGGTTCTGTCACTGCCGTCCTTTACATGGACGCAATTATCTTCGGGCAGCCTGACGCACGCTCGTGCTGGTCATCAATGCTTGACGCCCTATCCGGACCAAATGGTAACTATTGGAGGGTTCCGATCTCCTAAAGGAGGAGGCTTCTCGTGCCTTGAGGGTGGTATCCTTCAGGTTTTCAACCTCACCCAAGGGGTGTGGTTGGACTCATACGACCCTAGCAAATGGAATAAATATGGTGTCCCAGAGATGATCCAGAAGAAGATTGGCGGCGATTATGATGGAGGTGCGACCTTGACTGCTCCATCGCCATCGTGGGCTGCAACAGAGCTCGCCAGCATTTTCGCTACGAAGTATGAGACCTCCAAATTAACGACCTACTACCCTTATAGTTCCCAGAGCCCAGATAATGGAACAAGGGGAGACTGGGATGGCGGCAAGAAAGGAGGAGGAGGCACTCCATCTTGGGTGGCGCCCGTTCTGGGCGTGGTTCTCGGCCTTGTCTTTCTCACGGCGATTGCGGTAGGTATCCTGCTGTACCGAAGACGGAGTTTATTACGGAAGAAGAACAGCGGAACCGACAGTTCGGGGTCAGATGAGCGCCACCATTTTATCAGGACTTGGTTGAATAGCCATAACGCCGAGAAGGCACCGACCATCACGACGGACGATCCATCAAGCCGTTACGATGACATGCGAAGTCGAAACAATACGCCGATGCCCCCAGGAGGCTACGCTGCCAGTTCTCCCACTCCCGAAATGACACAGTTAGGAATACAACACGAGATGCCTGGAAACCCGCGCTTTGAGCTTGGGGGTGAGCAATAACTATTATCCTTCCTCGCAAAACGTAGCTGACAAAAATCAGACACTTCTCGGGCTGTAGAGCTCGGTGGCGAAGCCTTGCCATATACGGATGTCATAACTAGATACTCACAACTTCATTCCCCGACTTCTCCTCATTCGGGTTCGCCACATTCAGCTCTGAAGTCGCCTTCTTTCTTCACAGGCTCGGTTTCACAGGACCAGCCCAGCAGCCTGAGCTCGTCGCAAGCCGGCATCAACCCAGCGACGGCGGCGGCGTCGATGGCACGAGAGCAGCCCGACTCACCCCCTCTCGGACGCGCGAGTCCCATGCGAACGCCGCCGCCGAACCGCGATGCGGTAGTCAGTGACCTGAGCCGCATAAGCGAGCAGCACATGTCGCATCTACGCAACCTGAGCGGCGCAACCGTGAGCTCGAACTCGGCGCCCAGCCCGCCGACAACGCCGCCGGCAATGCAAACGAGCTTCACCGCTGGGCCGGTCAGCCCGCCCCTGCCGAGTCCGTTTGATGAGCGAGAGGCTGGGGACTATGTGAGCATGCACCAGAGCATGGGCCAGCACGGAAACGGTGCGCAGGCGGGTCCTAGCCGGGGCCCCCGGCCGAGCAGTTCGTTGAGATTGAGCATATTCCGCGAGAACACGGAGGATCTTGGGGACAGACCGGCCCAGTCACACACGCAATGACGGAGGAGTAGGTAGGCCAAAAGGTGTGAGATGAGATGATGAGGATGAGTGATACAACTACTTAGCTATGATTTTAATGATCTTTTTCATGATATCAGACAATGGCGTCACGATTGGTATGTGTAAAGGGGTTAATGGGAAATAGCTTGGGATAAATTCGTCTTTTCCCTGTCGCTCTCTTAGATTTGGATATAACACTACATAATCTAAATACTGACTTATACTATCGTAAAATGTGAGACTGGGCTTTGCGACAGAGTTGGTCACCCACCAGAATAATTATAGGAAGCTCGCCGTCTAGTCTAGGTTCGTGTTCAATTGATAGATGGATAATCTCAGCATTTCCATATATGAAAAACAATGAAGTTTCTATTCGACCGCAATCGCATCGGACTTTGCGGTGTCTTGAATTGGACGCCGGGGCACTAGTGGGGCCGAAGACGGTTAAAGCTCGGGATGCTCCGTGGCCTCTTAGCCCATCGACGTATCACGCGCTATCTGGAGCATCTATCAGGCAATCACTTTAGTTAGCGTACAGCTAAAGCTCGCAACCGCATTCATCAGCTACGACGACAGCTCCGGTCATCACGACCCTCAATTCACCTCACGCGCGAAACGTCGAGACATACGGACGAAGCTATATAATAGAGAATTCACTGTAATCGCGCATCGGAGAGCTGGGAAAGATGGCTGGCGCCGGCTACGATGCCGTCGTGGACGTTGACGACGAGGTGAGTTAGCCAAGCTACCCAGCAATGAATGTTCTTCGTGCGAGCCAAGCTATTTGTCCATTTTGCCTATTTATACGGTTCACGACTGGAGCGCTGTCTATCTCGGATTCGAAGCCCAATACGTTGTTCTACGAGTCGAACCCCAATCTAACACCTTTCTTCCCCAGGGCGACCTCGGCCATACCGATCTACAAGAAGACCTAGAATTCCACACGTCGACATTCACAGACGCATCCACCACGGGTCGGAAATACACGCCCTCGTCGGGGTCAGGGCTGCCTCCTCCCGCGACGGCAAGCAGCGGCTCCGGTGGAGGCGTTACCTCGAAGCGATACCTGTGGTCGCTGTCGTTCTACGCGCAGTTCTTCGACGTCGATACGAGCTCTGTGCTCGCGCGCTGCTGGGCCGCCCTGTGGCCGCGCGACAACTTCCTCGATGTCCTTGAGGGGAACCCCGATTTATACGGCCCCTTCTGGATCGCTACTACTGTCGTCCTCATTCTCTTCCTTGGCGGCACTATTAGCCAGTACATTGCGAGAACAGGCGCCGGGCCCTTCGCCTATGATTTTGAGCTGTTGAGTGGTACGTATCTTTCCCCTCTCTTCCATATGCTCTGATGTTTCCGGCAGGTTGATTTACGCCGGCTGCGATTTCTTATACCAAGTCTCCAGCTCCAGGAACATGTTACTGACGTACAAATTCCCCAACAGGTGCCGCAGGCCTCATCTACGGCTACACGCTCGTGATCCCCATCGTACTCTACGGCGCACTGCGATACTTCGGCTCCGAGTCGGCGAATCTGCTCGAATGCTGGGCGCTGTACGGCTACTCGAATCTGATCTGGATCCCCGTGGCCCTCATTTCGTGGTCGCCGCTGACCATCCTCAACTGGGTCTTCGTGGGTGTCGGCTGGGCCGTCTCCGTCGCCTTCCTGCTGCGCAACCTGTACCCCGTCCTCAGCGCCACCGACCGCCAGACGAGCAAGATCCTCCTCGTCCTCGTCGTTGCCCTGCACATGGGCCTCGCCCTCGCCATCAAGATCCTGTTCTTCGCCGCTGGTAGCCCTGTTGCGAATAACCCTCCTGTTGGTGGTGGTGATAACAAGGAACCGCCCAAGGATGATGGTGCTGGGGACGCGACGAGAGCCATGTTTTAAAATTTGTAGGATTGGACGTTACAGGTGACACACAAGTTGCGTAATGTGGAACTCGCCTAACCAGCACCTTGAGGGGCAGGTTGAGACTAGTTGCTGTATGAATTGGTTTCGAAGAACTCGAACCGGCGTTGCGTGAGGCTTGTACCATGATATTGATATGTACATTAGCCGGGACATGGTCGTCACATCTATTCAATGTAGTTAGGAACTTTTTCCAAGGTCTTGCCTATTATTCATCAATCCGGAAACAGTGGAATGCTCGGGTAGTTGTATTTGCGTCAGTATTTCGCAAGAGAAGACTCAAATGTGCTGCTACACAGCTGTATACAATGCTGTTGTGGATACAATTTCCCAGGACGCATTTGTCGGTCGGGGGATGCACCACGGTAGTACACAACTACCGACCGATCTCATATCCAACTTCGCGTACCCAATAACAGCGACGCAACCGTTTCGCACGTCACAAAACCTTTAACCTCTCCTCTGCACTCCAACCCGACCTCACCCCACCTCATCAATCACCTCTCAACATCGCCCCCCTTCCCACTCCACTCGATCCAAGAGCCAGGATACTCCCCGACGTTGGTCCAGCCCGCCTCGCGGGCGATCCCGGCCGCGGCGCGGGAGCGGACGCCAGCCTTGCAGTAGAAGACGACCTCGGCGTCCTTCTCGGGACGGTCGTAGCCGTACCGCTCCTCGAATTCCGACGCGGAGATGTGGAAGCTGTCTGGGGACGTCGTGATGGGGATGTTCACCGCGCCGGGGATCTTGCCCGTCGATTGCAGCTCGGACGGCTCGCGGACGTCGATTAGGGTTGGTTTTGGGGGGTCTTGGGAGGAGAGGGATTGGATCTATGGATGAGGACAGTTAGTCTTCTTCTTCTTTTCACTTTTCTAATTGTGTTTCTTGTTATATCCTCTACTACTTCTCGTTGCGCAGTGCTACGCTCAGCTGTAGGAGAGAAGAATAGATATATATAAAGAATCTGACCTACCTCTTCAAATGTCCATATCTTGCTCCCCGTCGCCGAGATCGACGACCACCGCACGCCATTGCGCAATGGGGTGTATGTGTGTGTCCTCGGCTGTTGATATCTCAAACGCTGCTGCTGCTGCGCTCCCGCCCGCGATGCGGCGCTGCTGAATGTCGCACGAAGTATATATGGTGAGGTATTCGATATGCGCAGACACGGGCGCATCGCTAGGATGCGTCGGGTTGGTATCGAGGCCATTTCGGTTAGCGTGGGAGTTGTATGTATGGCAGGTCTCGTCTCGTAGTTTCTGGTGACTGTTCAATGCTCGACAAGTATACTATGTGACTATCTCGACATTCCCGTTGTCGCTACGTAATCGGCCGACGAAGAAGCTATTGAGGGGGCCAATCGGCTTAGCCACCGGTAGGAGTTAGGCTAGTTTTGGGACTAGGGATAAGCTCCGAACTGACTATCTTCTGACGTACCGTGTTTCTTGCGCATCAAATTGTCAAAAGTGTGCAGAAGGCTATCTAAACTTTATAGCTACTATATATCCTTTACGCATGATTTCTTCTAAGATTAGTTCATACGATTTATTTAACATCTCTTGGCAGGACTCTCACACGCAAATACTCGTGATTTGCTCTTGAAGGATTGGAGAACGCTATAATCCGAGAATAATAACTCCCATCTCAACTCCAGGTTACCTGTTCTGATCAGAGAAATAAAAACAAACCAAAAAGATGCCCAAATTCAGATACGGCCGGTTTTCACTACCATAGAAGATGGAAGTGGGTCGCAAAAGACATTTAGTCCTCGAATTTTAAAACAGCTGCATCTTGAGTGTCTGAATATTCGACCGTCATAAACGCCAACTGTTCGGTCTCGAAGTCTCCTCACAATTTCAGCTCGCAGACGAAATATAATAATGCCACTATTTCTTCTCGAAGTTGAGAAATATTGGAACACGTCGATCGTTCCACTCCTCCAATCCCCTCGAGTGCAATAACTCTTGTTGGCTTATTTGTATGCGATCCCAGAACGAACGTTTATAGATAAAGTCATAACGGAGAATGGAACATGACTGGGTAAAGTCGACATGGATATTGAGAACAAACCTTGTTCGTCGAGTTATGATTGCTGTCCAATCTTTGAAAATGAGTGAAACGGGAGTTTGGGGTCGCCGCTCGAAGCGAATGTGCCCACAATCGTGGCAGAATTCGGTATTGTTCCTAGTTTCCCATGAAACATAGGACGCTGACTTTTGCGCAGCTACGAAAATAACAAAGTAATAATTAGATTTTCCGTAGCATTGCCCGCACAGTTCGAAGCTGGGTCGTATGCAATCGAGGTAGCGACGGGGAAAATGGATCTGCTGGGTAGGTGGGACATTTTCTATACGCAGCGCTACTAGCGAGTGAAATGCGAGTCTCACATATGAATCTTCGCTACCCTCTAATTTACACAGACGTATACATAATCGATACGAAGGGTTGAAACCCGGGTAAGTGAGTCTGCTATCGGTGCATTCGAGCACAGCGATATATTGTTTGTGTCCAAGGCTGACTAGCAATGGAAGTTGGATAGACAATCCGAAATTTGTCAGGGTATAAACATAGTCGGTAGGAGCGCGTCGCGAAGTCTTGGTTTCGATAATGTACTTGTTGGTGAAAGCGCTAGGCCATGGGGCAATGAGGCTTAGGGAGGACCATGGGAAAGATTCGTGGGACCACGCGAAAATTGATTGATCAACAGATACCTTCATGATCTCTTCTTGTAGCCTCTGGAACGCTGCTGTGCCCTCTCCATACAAGAGCGGCATGTTAATTTCGAATAACCCAAGGAGGCAGTATGCCATGTCTTCGACTCTGGTGGTGCTTCTTCTTGAGGCCCAATGCATCCTGACGGCAATACTTCGTTTCTTGTACTCATCACTTCTGAGTAATCCCTGTATATCAATGCCGCTTATATGTGAAATATCGTTCGCGATTTGTGTCCCGATAGCTTTAATTAGATCCATGCATACGTCAAACCATCTCTCGAGCTCAGGCTCTTTCTGGCGCCATAAGGAAATCTTGCTCAGGTATCCAATGATCTTCCAATCTTGTGATAAGAATAGGAGATCCAATGGAGCTATAAGCTCTTGCAATGTCCAGCCTCTCGTAAACCACCTTGCGTTTCCTAGAGAGGCCAAAGTGTAACCGCCGGCTCGCCTTCCCGGTACAGGTTTTTTTTTTACTCCAAATGATGGAACATCGTCAAAGTAAACAAAGCACCACTTAGCCGCAGCGTACCAATTAAACATTGAATTGATAGCTTCAGAAAGTTCAGTACTGCTTGTTTTATCGATGCAATTCGTATCAACCCAGAGGTAGTTCAGACGAGATGCTACCGCTAGCTGGGCTCCTTTTTCAATTTTACGATACCCGGCCTTATGGGAAATGGATGCGCGATCTTTCCATTCTTGGAATGATACCTCTTCATCTCCCCACGTATGGGAAAGAATGGCGTAGGCGGGGGGCTTTCTTCCCCAGAACTCCTCGAGCTCAAGGGTGCGAACGTTGATAAGACGCATCTCGGAAGGGTGGGCGAGCCAAATGAGACGGAAGAGAGCGTAAAGACGCTTAAAGAGGCTTTGAGGACGGTAAGCCTTCTTCTAGGGGGCGAATAGTATCAACAAAGTGCGATCGTCTATCTTAGCTTAGTATAATACGATCTGCAACGGCGCTGGGACGATTAATGAAAAGAAGTGAAAACAACTGAATTCGGGCTGAAGGCCAGATAGTTGCTGTCAAGTATCAAACAAGTGGAAAAACACATAGCCTCAGGACGATGACTGATACCACCAACAAAACTAGTAGCCTAAACGTCAACCTTACGGTAGACCCTTGTAATACCACGTTGCGAATGCGTGGTCAGCATAGCGAGAGATAGGAGGCCAATACTGTCGCTGAGAGATCATATGGGGAGAATTACTCCAACTGGTAGTCCCGACCAGCTAGACAACCCATTTCTAAGGAGCCGGACTGAAAAGGGGTATACGCGCAAAGGTATAGACTCAAGCTAGGACTTTTTATATAGAAAAAATAAGGTAGTAAATAGTAAGGGTTTATTACTAGACATCGCTATATTACAAGATACTAATGTTGGTGATCCCTAGGTATTCTTTATATGCAGCCGCGCTTACATGCATAGACCACCAACAGATGGTGTTCAGAGGAGTATAACTTTCGCCCAGGGGGGTCTATATACAGATACATACACTTATCTTTATAATGTTGGTTGCAATAGCGTGTCTATTAAGCATTGTCTATACATCGCGGAATTTGATATTTATAGGCGGCGGGCTTCTTGTGCCAGTCGTTGCGTACAGGCTTTACGAGTGAAAGCATTAGCTCAAGATTCTTATCAGTGAAGCTGGCCTAGACGCAAACGATGTCGCCGACTTTTATGGCCCGGCTCTACGAATCTCGTAGGCAGCGATTTTCATTAGCGATATAAAATAGTCAGCCAGCCTAATCTAGATCATCGCGCAGTACATTTCCCGTCTAGCAACGCCCTCGGCGGTGCCGCCGTCATCAACACGACTGAGTTGAATCAACTCGGATATCAGATAATTGGAGCTGAATCGACAAGCCAAAGACGGACCGGTTCGAAATGACAAGTTCGATTTCGATCTTTAGAGCGGATTTGTCAGCCATCGTCGCTAGAGCTATGATTGGATCCTTCCCTTCAGGATCAATTCTGAAAGGTTCTGGAGCTCAACCAATACTAGTCAACATGGCCTACACGGACTTGCGTCTAATCAGTTAGTGATATTCACTCATCGCAAGTTCACTTGATATGGAAACGCTCTTCGCTCTTGGAACGAGTTAGTTATCGACGTTTTACCCGAAGCAGACGGCGTTCAGTTCACTTAGCATTGGTGAGCTGCAGGAAAAGACGATAGACCGAGAGATTTTCACGACCATATATTCACTCAAGCGTAGTACTGTGCTCACGGGATACACTGTTCGGTAAGGTTCCAATTGAACAGGAGCCTTACGGGTTCTCAGCCGTTAGTACTTAGTTAAGATCCGCGGCTGAGAGGTGATCCTCTATGCCGCTGCGACTCGCTCCTCATGCTCATACTATCCGATGTTGAGTAGACTCGAAATCCCAGTCCTATTGGACCAGCCGGTAGTAGGCAAGAATTCGTCAGACTATTGGCTCTTCTCTACTCCCGGAATTTGATAAGCCCTCCTATTTGCTGGGCTCTTGGGTCAGGTAGTGAAACCCATCCTTCATATCAAGATTTATCGATTAACATGCCTTCAAGAAAACACTCTGCTCGAGAATCAACGATACAGCTGGGGGGCTCGGCTGATTTTATCGTTTCGGTTGATGTATTCAAAGAGGGACTGGAACCACTATCATTGCCGACGAAGACCTAGCCAATCACCCTCTACTTACTCGAAGGGCCTATGCCGAGATTTCTTTAATGTACGCAGGCTCTAGATGATTCGCCTACTTATTAAATTGTTGACAGAATCGCGCGGGTCTGTCGGTTGGAGGTCAGGCAGCATTCATGATGCGCCTCTCGTTGACCCTAATCATATCCTATTAATCGCTACGTTGTTCAACGAACTCTAAAACTCTAGGTAAATTCTATGATTAGACCAGACATAATCTAAAGAGGAGTCAATGTCTTAGGATTCGAACGAGCTTTATCTCCAAATTTGATGTATGCTCTAACGCGGTACTAATATTCGAATCCCAGGAGATTACAATGCAATGAAAATCTAGTGGTTTCGTATGCTAATGCCCTTTATTATACTATAAACTCCTTCCCTGTTCCTCAAACATGTTAGCTGCACTTTTGTGTATTCCAGAAGATTTATTATCCCAGTATCCTTTACTTGCTCGTACTATATAAAGATTGCGTGGTTGATCTAACTGCACCTCCACCTCGTATTGTGCGGTGTTATTACTACCTCTATGGTAAAGTAGTTGCATGTATTGGTTAAGCTAGTTTGATGTGTATATATAGGACTGTTGATCGAACCTTGCATATTCGTGGATAAAGGGTGTGTGATACCTCTCGGATGTTTCACGACGTACAATACCATCTGCCTTAATGTAGATTGTATGCATTCGGCCTCCGTTACGTTCCGTGCATACATATATAATTCCTTTTGCGGCATGATAGCTTGCCAAGACTCCGTACCTAGGATCGCCAATAGACACTTGTTGTTGCGTGAAGGACTCTAAACGCCTCCGTAGGCGCTATCTGGCTTTATACGGCAAGTCTCTTTGTTTTGCGTCTAATAGCTTGTACCTCAGGACATAGCTAATAGTTTATAAACAAGTGAGTAGATACACATATTCAACCTATCTAAAGTGATTGAAAAGGTAAAGACTAACAACGCTTACTTTAACTCTACGTTGTACGCATACGCAATGCTCATTTGCGATAGAATCAAAGGGGCCATCTCCATAAAATATTCATACCGTTTGTGCAACCAACAAGCAATCGTGATTCCGATAATGGAGTAATTCGGGACCCTAATATGTGGGAAACGATGAAGCAAGCATGCAACCCACAAGGCACATTACGCCACACCGGTCAAGCTTGAAGCACTACTTCAATAGTTGTTTCATATAAATACATATCTTGTTGGTTCTCTAGATTACGAACCATTGATTATGCGGTACCACGCATTGTGAGGTTCTATTCGCTTTGTTCCTCGCTGTGCTACCACACGGTCGGAATGTCGCATACCCATAGTTGTATCGTATGGTATGAACACTTATAGCAACGAGCCTCTCCGTTTCATATCGAATTTGTAGTGAACAGTACATATATAGGTGGTTTTCCGCAACGATCTTGCTGTTTTAGTAACCGTTCACATCTGGGTAATCCATGCTTCAAACGAGAAATCGCTTCAATAGTACTTACGGTCGCCGATTACACATGGAGGGGACTAATGCCAGAGAGCAACTTCTTAGTTCCCTTAGAGGATCTAGTGCTATTATTCCAGATCTCCAGCGACTTCTACATCAGTACCCCTCTGAAGTTCATCACGAAGTTGAGAGACTTGAACAAGATGTCCACAGAACTCTTGAAATGTTAAGCAGTCTAACACGATTATTGATAGTCATGGACTAATACTCTTGACAGGACTTTCCCTAACCCAAAAGACGAGGAGAGGCTTCGGAAGATGAAATTAGCCCGCATTTCATTCGTTGGTGCTTCATGGTGGCCGTATCCCCCATATGAAGTTCTTTGCATCATGACTCATCTAGTGGTCTGGGTATGTTTTGCCGCACTGAAGATGAAAATCTTTTCTAATAAAGTTTTAGTTATTTTGCTGGGATGATGGTAGGTATCTTTTGAATGTTCCTCACTCTACTGACATAAAGCCAGAACTTGATTCGCATGAGTTCTCTTCTATGATCGACGACGAAGAAGCCTCGACGAAATTTCGAGAAGAGACAATGTCGTATATTGAAGCCTGTCTTTCACGAGAGAAGAATTGTGATCTTGCGCAAATATCAACCAACCCTCTGATTATCAGCTTTAATCGAATCGCGCAAGCGGTTCTACGGGATTACAGTGCAAGTGAGAAAATACCACCGAGAGTAGTCTAATTAACAAGCGTCATAAACTCCACTAATATCTCAAGTTCTCTGAGTAACCAGCTTACAGGCCAGATTCAAACATTACTTCACGAAATGCGAGAGTATATTCAGATGACACGGGAGGAACAAATATCTAATATTGAAGGCCGCGTGACTCCTATAGAGGATTACTTACGTCGCCGAATGAAAACAATCGGAATTAACCCGTGTTTGGCAATTCATGAGTCTGTAAAATTTTTATGCTGGAAGCGTATATGCTGACGCTTTAATAGGTACGCTCTCGAAATTGAGCTCCCCCGGGATGTGATGCAAAGTACCTCGATGCAAACGATATGGCACGAGACGAGCATGATTATGTCAATGTAAGTATCTAATTTGAAACATCACTGCATAGTTTAACTAATGTTTCTTAGCATAAATGACATAGCATCGCTCAAGAAAGAGGTAGTAAGTGTTCATCTATTCTTCACGAAGATATAGCCAGTGATGACTTAGCAGTCGTGTGGTTTCTAGGATCAAGGCGGGATTGACACGCTGGTCCCAATTCTGTTTCTGGAACATGGGTCTCTTCAAGCAGCTATCGATCATGCCATATGCATGATGCAATCATCGATTGAACGATTAGATTGTGCGGAGACGGCATTGCTAGAGTGCTATTCATCATCAGCAGCTCTGACTAAGAACTTGCAACTCTTCATCAGGAGCTGCAAGTATGCATGCACTGGCAATCTAAACTGGTGGTAAGCTATTACCCTCTCAAGACGAAACGACCAATGCAGGATATAATTGCCTGAATGATATTTCAGTTTGCAGACAAAACGGTATAATCTGAACGTGGACCCTACAAACGGAGCTGTTCATATCACTCTGTGATTTTGCTACTGGTTACGGCTCCCTGCTGTTCTTTTCGGGAACCTATGGAGGGTACACGATAGTAGTAAGACTAATCAGTTTAAGTCTTTATGAACTTGTACTAGCAAAGAATTCATCTGGCAAGCCTAGGATCAAAATCAATTTGGTAGACAAACAGAGTACTGTCCATAGGATAGGGAGCCTTTTCTGCTTGCGCATACAGAGATAGATTTGCTTATGCGCTCGTGTCGCGGACACAACTATATATAGTCAATTCCAGAGGAATTGACGGTGTCTTTTTCTTTCTTTGTTTGTTTCGTCACAGCTTCTTATTGGATGCAATGAACAAAGCAAATACCTCTTTTTGCTAGTAGTAGAATGCAATTCGAGAGGGTGGAAGGCGATGTAAGAGAGCTCATAATCCTTCACAATAACTCAGTTTTCTACTCCTTACCCTTGGTGTCTATCAGCAACAAAAATCACTCTTACTCTACGGAGGCAATACATCAGGGACATCCTAACATTAAGCACTAGTCTCCTTTCATTGGTTGGGCTAGCTTGCCTCCACTGTTGCACCTACAATACATCCCTTCCACTTAAACTTTAGAAAAGATGCCTACTCATTGGCCTACGACAAATAACATGCCACCAAAGTCACCTGTCTGCGTACAGCTCCTCATTCTGTAGTCCAAATCCAATGTCACAACCCAACCAACCAGATCCAACACTAAACAAAGACGCTAATGAATGAAAGCCCAACCCCGCCAACATCGTCTTAGAAACCATAAACCGATCAAGAACTAAAAACCCGAAGCAAGTCACCACGAATGACAATTTCATGCTGATGCTATTCACATATTTCGAGATTAAAAAGGTACAACCAATAACCGGGGTTGGACGGACTGATTTTGATAGAGATCAGGGTCAACTCATCATTGATTAGGCATGAGCCGCGCGTCATCATCTACGTCGCTCTGGTCCTTCAGTACCTCTCCCATGACCTCCGATCCGTTGCTCGTCGATCAGTCTAATGTCTATGCTATATTCTAGACGTCGCCCCAGTACCTCCGGCAAGCTCAAGCGATGTTTTCGTCATCTTCCGGATCTCATCTCCCATCTTGAATCTCGCGATGGTCGCCATAAGATGCTGGACGATCCATTGTTGTTGAGATATCAAAACCGCTCTAATTCAAGTATGTACAAGGCCATCATTACAATTATTCTAAACATCCGCTTTTAGTATGGTTCATAAGACCTTGGTCAGCGCGTGTCATTTGCCTTTCTGTGGCGATGACGAGTTCTCGTCTGTTGGGCTGCCTAAGCCCTAATTTTATGAAACCTTGCGTTGGCATCAAGCCTAACGCTATGATTGTCACTTTACCACTTCCTCTCCTCAAAGGTCAAGGGGCAGTCATCCTAAGTTCTCTGTTAGCTACTAATCTCAAACACAGTTTTAATTACTACTGGAACGTACCTTGGGGAAAATGCAGGCAAAGACCTTGATCTCCTCAGATACTGGTGTGGCGTGGTGCTTCCAGTCTAATTGGAGCGAGGCCTTGCCCAAGAAGAGCGCAAGGTTGAGTTGGGCATAGTGCTGGCCAAGGCAGTAGTGAGGGCCAGTACCGAAAACGAGGAAGTTCTTCTTGCCCTTCTCTTCAGCGTCGCCTGTGTAGTACCGTTCAGGGTCAAACTCATCAGGCTTGTCATATACTTCAGGGTCTCGCAGCGCCATGTACGTAGTGGGAATAATCATGGCACCCTTGGGCACCGTGTAGTCTTCGGTAATGGGGAAAGCTTTCTTGGCCTTGTATGGGACCATGATGACAGGAGGGCGCCAGCGTAGAAGCTCACGGACGACCGCACGAGTGTAGGTCATAGACTCTAGTTGGTCCAGACCGACAGGAGCGTTAATATCGCCACCGCGAACCTTCAGGTTTTCCTCGCGGACTCGGTCTAGGACATCAGGTCGTTGGGCAACAACCTGGAATAGGTTCGTGGCAGCGCTGCTGGTGGCATCTTGGGAAGCGAAGAGGAAGGTGAAGATCGTACGAGCAATCTCCATATCAGAGAACTCTCGGATGATGGGAGAAGGCTTGACCAGGTGTTCGGTAGAGAGGCCTTTCTCGGTAGCTTCGAGCCATTTCTTGGAGTCGATCATCTCTTTGATCCAGGCGTCCATGATACAGGTGATGCTACCTCCAGCAGCCATGCGAACCTTGGCCTTGGCAGCGCACTTCGCAAACTCCTCCATGGTCTCACGAGCGGCACGCTGTCCATACCATGTGCGAGTGTAGGGAATGATGATGGGGAAATTGACCAGGTCGAGGGCAGCTGTGACAAGATAGTAATCGTCGGCAACCTTCTTAATGGCGGAATCAGCCATGTAGTAGCCAGCAAAGGTACGGAGCGAAACGGCACACATAAGTTCGCGGAACTCGTGCATGAAAGGAAGCGGCTTGCCTCCAGCATCCTTGGTGAGCTTAAGGAACCTGGCGAAATAGCGCTTGTACTCGGCTTCCTGGCCCGGCAGGTAACATTCGAGGGCTTTGCGCGTAAACAGGTTGTTCAGGCCCTTGCGGTAGTCGACGTGCTCCTTTCCATCCATAAAGACCCAGCTGTCCTCTCCCAAAATCTTGGTAGCAACATCGACGACACACGGTTTGACGTATTGAGGAGCATTGAAAATCTTTCTAGCGAGGTCTCGGGTCGAAGCAATAACGACGAATCTGGTGAATGAAACGATAAGCGATTTATTAGCCGAGAGAAGGGGACACAACATACTTGTGGAAGACAGAAACACAGCTGAGAGGACCGCTCTGCCATTTTTCCATGTATTCTTCGAATTTGGGATCCAAAGATTGGAGAAAGGGGCCAATGAAAGGCTCCTTGAAGGCGGGCCCAACGATTGAGCCCTTTTGGAGTAGATAGCTGACTACGAAAGTAGATTCGTCAGCCAAAGCACTCATCTGGCAAATCGTTGAGAGTGAAGGTACTTACTCTGATCATAAGCTACAGCCAGAGCTAAGAGACTGAAAGCCCAGGTAAGCAGGCTGGCGTTCATGACGGCATCGACAACGGATTCGATCTGAGGCGCAAAAGAGCCGGCAGAAGGGATCGCGTTGGCCAGAGGCGACGTGAAGCTGGCGTTGGAAGCCATGGCCGTTGGGGGGATGCCGACCAGCACGCACGCAAATATCCGAGAGACCAAGCTTGACTCAGAGCTTGAGAGGCTAGGGATACTTGGTCGGATGCGCGGAAGAGAATGGAGGGGGTTAGGAAAGAGGTGAAGGAGGAAAGTTGGAAAGTTGGAGATAACGATCAGGTAAGTAAATGAAGGAAAGGTCTGGGCAAGCTGCAGTACTAATAAGGGAAAGAAGTCATCTACGGAATGCGACTGGGTACCTGCTTGCAGAGCATGGGGTAAGCTCGTCTTCGCATAGGCAGGTAGGCAATACCCAGGTAAATGGAATAGAGTATTAAAAAATTTAAAAATTAACTCCGTTGCAGAGGTGAACTAGCGCCGACTACTTACCTATCATGTGTACTACGTATAATCAATTCCGGGGTCTTATTTAGTGTCACGCTATGCAAATCATCCTTGAAAGGTGTAAATGTACATACATACACCGTATTGCCTGCTCTTACAGGACTAAGTCGGATGTATTGAAAACAAATCTTGAATACATATAATACCGAGTTTATGTAGGTATAGTCTGGTAAGACGTATCAACTCATATTCTATTCAAATATCCACATGAGTGTAGTATAGGGTTCTTTCAAGGGGTTGGACCAGAGCTTGATTCGATACCTGCCAAGCTCGCAGCTTGTGGCGTAGTGTAACAAATTGTAGATAGGCATCGGTACGCTGGATGTGAACTACCAGCCTAGGTAGGTATTCATACCCATACCTAATCTTACTGTAAACATTTTGTTTAAAAAACATGCAGGGACATGTTTATAGAGATGTAACATAGTTAAGGTTAAAGGATTTCCACAGCCACAAGACACGACGACTGGCGGACGGTCGGGAACCCCTCATTAAGCCCTATCAGCAATTGAAGTTCTGAATGGGTGGTTACCCCTTTTGCATTGGCCAATCGCATTGATCTCTGCCGAACATGTACTTTATCGCACCAAGGAACGCAAGTTCCTCAGGTGGGGTTACGTGCCGCTCAGCAGCATATTGATACTTCAAATCGATTCTCAATTGCCGCCGTCGCAACAGGTAGTAAGTGAAGTCGAAGACTTCTTTAGCTCCCATTACCTTAAATCTAGCCTCGAACTTCTAGATCTTCCCCCGGCATGTTGATTCGAATTAGTATTACATATAAAGAGACGCGGTGTTGTCATCTATATGGTGTATACACTACTTACCTATTCCGTACATGAACTACCCAACTTAGTATAGTGTTCAAGTACGTCTCAGATCTGCAAACGCACGGGGAGCTTAGATTAGGTGGTATCCGTCCATCTAGCGTACCGCGAATCTATGGTTGATCAAAATCCCCATTATTAAGCACGATACCCCCCGACCGAGAAATCATCTTTCTAGCCTAGAACAATAAAATGGGTTGATATCGCACGGCAGAATCATGCCAGACCAAATACTTCAAATTGTATTTCGACTCTTTTCGAACGATGCTCTGCCCATTTTCTTCGACCGCTGTCTATTAGTCTGCGCAGATGATGCCATTGCACAACCCGTTGAAGAATCCATTTTCGGTATGGAATTGTCGCGAGCCAATCACAGGCCAGCGCAACGAGATGATGTGGTATATCTCCGACTCCGCATTCGGCATTCCATACAAAACTCGAATACGAATACGGCCGCCACATGTATTCGTACCCTCACCCGCGGAAATATCGAGCGGTTTAGACATTTACTCAGCTGCAGACAGAATTATTACAAAAACCTCCTCGAAACACTAGCATAATCGACTCTAAGTAGACTTTCGTAATGTTTTCTAAGTGAGAAACCAATCGGACTGTTCCTATGTCCGGTTTATGCGTATAGGGTTGGGGCTACTCAACCTCATGGCATGTTGCGGTGGCACAACACGTGTTTTTGTCACACAGTTACTATCAAACTTTAACCTAGTAAGAAGTTGAACATCGGTCGCGTGGCTCAATATGCACTTTATCAACATTGGGACAACTTGGCCAGCCTGCTACTACTAATATCAACCCAAGTCAATACTTTTGGAGAAGCAGTCCAAACTTGATATAAGCTTCTCTGTTGCGCATTCTTCAAATATTTAGTGAGTAGAAAACCTTAGGCCACATGCATATATATTGTACTACTCGAGCCGTCGGCTTCCTAACCATACCGGTGTCTCTTTATTTTAAACTGTGCCACCGCCAATCCGTGACCGGCGCTTCGCCGGCACAAGAACGGGGCGAGGCGCGGGCGCTATGGATTTTGGGTTTTCACATTATCATCCCGTTGTTTCGCCCATCGTATCTGCAAATTCCCTTCTGTCCTGGTCGTCCGTCGGGATCTTCTCGTGCCGCATCCTTGACCACCGCCGCCAGATAGACAAGTATGCAATAACAGCCACGACGATGACTGCTCCAATAGCAACGCCAACACCAATACCAGCCTTGGCACTGGGCGATAAGCCAGCGACATGATCCTCCAGAATTGGACCACGATCTTTGCAGACAGGGGTCGATGTTGGCCCACTGTCTATAACTGCGCATATAGACCCTGTATTGCAACATCCGCCCCCTTCATCTGGTGCACAAGTTATCTGGGTTCGCAAGCAACCTGATGTTTTATACCTTGTGTCAGCGACGCAACTGGCGCCGAGCGCGCATTGGGAGCCGAACCCGCAGCATTGCCCACCAAAAACACTCTCGCAAGAGTATGCCGACGCGCCACAGGCACGGTTACAGCAAGCCGTGGTAGTATAGTGCGATGTGAAAGCAGTAACGATCTCTTCTGTTTTCGAAGCTGCACTGGCTCCCATTGTTGTTTGCTCCAACGTCAAAGTCGTCCGTACAGCTTTTGATGTTGTCACATTGCACAAGAATTGATTCGCTTGACATGGTGAATCGGGGCATTTCAAGCCGATGGGACAGCATTTTGGTACCCAATCCCCGTCAAAGTAGCAATATCTGTTGATACTGCAGCACACACCGGGAATGTTCAGCTCGGCGCAACTAGCTTGGTCCTTAGGACAAATTGGTTCCGGCTGTCTATGGGGTAATTGCTCTCTAGGATCAAATGCCAATGCCTTGAATGCTGATGTACCCGGTACGTACCAGCGTGGCCCATATTTGTCCCTGCTATCAATGGGAAGGATGGTGCCGTTCATGGTGTTTCGAGAGACGGCCGCGGCACTTTCTGTTGGCGGTGCCGTCGACAGAGACGCTATCAGGTTGGAAGAACCAGTCAAGACAAGAGATATAATGTACAATACGCTTGGGATTGTCATGTGCTGAATCACAGCAGAACTGGAATGAATTGTCCGTCTTTGGGCGGTGGCTGCTTCTGGTCTCTGGATACAGGACGAAGCATGGCGATGAGGCTATCTAAATTTGAGAGCTGGCAAGTATGCCTGACGGAATGCTAACTTCGTCATTATCTAGGCCCCCAGCCTTTTCCTCGAGTAGATTTCTTGCAACCAAAGTGGCTGTGCGCTTGCCTGGGATTCCATTGGGGTCTATTGATACCTAAGTAGGTACACACTAAGTATGCATGCTCAGTGTCACATTCATTGGGTGATAGCAGCACTTCGGCATACATTGTTTCGACTAATCAAATTTTATTGTAACCTTGTACTGTACGACCATATGCGCTGAGAGGTGCTGAAGGCTATGGAATAGAGGTTGCATTTCGATACAGCCCCCTTGTTTGGAGCAACAACTCCCCCAAAATAATCTTAAATCCTCGCTTCTGGTATGTACTTGACGTCGAGGCGCAGACGCTATAATTCAGCCTTCCTGTGAAAGGGCAACACTATGCTTATTATTCGAAATGTCTACTTATATATAGAGCTGTCTACTTATATATAGAGCGTAGTTAGTAAGATAAGAAACATTTTTGCTGGAACTCGCTACATGTTTAAGAGTTTCTGCAATGTTAGCCTATATCAAAGCCGCGTTGAAAAATGCAAACTTCCCTCCTAATTTACCGTGGCTGTGGGAATTCTCGCTTTGGTCAATAAGCTCGGCGACATTTGGTTCCCAGCTAGCAGTCCTCCATGCATATTCTGCCAGTCCACTTCCCGACTTGCCCTGGGGGATCACCCTCAATGCATTAATCTCTACCCTCTCCGCGTTCTCCACGTCTACATTGATAGCCGTCGCATCAAGCATTGTCGGACAACAAAAATGGCTGCACCTATCACGAGCAGAAGTTTCATTGTCAGACTTAGCCTTGTACGACGAAGCGAGTCGAGGGCCGTTAGGATCTCTAGTCCTATTAGCAAAGGCGCGCGAATGGTAAGGCTCCCAAGACTCTCCTACTTACAATTGGTTATACTAATCCTCTGAGCGTTCGCTAGGGGCATAACGTCAATTACTACGATGATCATAATATTAAGCCTTGCAATCACTCCATTTGTTCAACAAAGCGCTAGCATTCGCCTTGTACCTCATCAACAGATCCTCACATCCATCTCGGCCCGCCAAGTATATGATAACGATGTTCCAGGGTATAGTTCTCTCTCGGATACATTGATAGCTCAATTTTATCAAGGGCTTTATTTTCTGGGCACTCTGGCAGACGGATTATCCTCGAAACCACTCCAGCCATCATTGGAATGTCCCATGGGCAACTGCACTTATGAACCCTTTCAAAGCTTGGCCATATGCAGTGAATGCACGGATATATCTTCTTACATTACTTTAAACATTGAGGCAAACGGCACCCATGAGGATATTCTATGGGAACTTCCGAATGGGTTCAGTCTCAGCGTTGATGAGAATCTCGCTGATCCCAAATTTTCGTCACCTGATGGCCTCCGCCCCCAACTGGTGACCACAGCAAAGTACGGGCCAATCGAGCTAGCAGCAGGCTACCCAATAATCAACTTCACGGCTTTCTATCCACCCGATAATGTCATAAGTTTACCAGTAGCTCGCGAGTGCATCTTATACTGGTGTTTAAATCAGTATAAGTCTGACTTCGTGCTTGGTATACTGCAAGAAAAAATACTGTCCACATCACGTCTCGGGAGAAGGGTGCAAGTCCCCCAGAGCAATGAATATCCTAATGATTATTATGAATTCTCCCCTATAGACCACGACTCGTCAGTACCTTCATCAACTAACGATTCCTTCCTCGTAGGCTCAGAAGCAGCGGCCTTCATTACCAATTTTACATCTAGGATCCTTACTGGGACCGTGTATGAAGGCTACCGTACCGTTCCAGTATCAACGAGTGAAGCCGTCGCTCACCTCTACGCTACAACAGCAGAAAATACTCTTAATATGGACAGCATTTTTATGGCCATAGCAACTAGTATGACATCCGGCCTTCGCTCATATAATCGGGAGACAGAGGGACCAGATAAAGCAAGACTAAGCACTATAACTGGAACGCAGTCCGTTCTCGTTCCTTCAGTCCAAGTCTCCTGGGCTTGGATAGCACTTCCAGCCACACTTCATCTTCTGATGCTATACGTGCTGTGTTCATCTCTCGTATACAGCACTCGCCATAAGATGCCACTTTGGAAGTCATCAGCTCTGGCAACGGTATTCTTCGGAGCAAGAATTAGGGACACTCTAGAGGAGGATATTCCAGATGATCCATCCAAGATCAGTAGTATGGCCAAAGAGATACATGTCTGTGATTACCTCGCGCAGTTCAAACGAAGACACAACGTCACGGAGACGTCGGATGTAGTTGAGAGCATGATTGAGAGAGATAGGTAATCACATGAATACTTTGATTATATATATCCAGAGCCTAGTGCCTAGAAGAATGGTGGGGCCAGGACTATTTTACACAACTTCTCTTTTCCTAGTAACGCAGACGGGAGGATGCACCAGATGGCCTCTCCTCTTTCTGACAAAGGCTGCATGTAAACCACCTGCGGCGTAGACGGCTGCAACACTGATGAGCGCGGGCCATTTGAACTGATCAGGGCGAGAGAAGATGATGGTCGATACGTAAGATAGCAACTCAGCCAAGTTCTGAAATGCCACTTCGACGGTCGAGAATTCCCCACGACGATCAGATTCGACTTCCTGCGCACTAGTTAGCAAAATTATCCTAGTTGATTCTGTATACGAAGATGCTTTACTCACAGCTTGCACAATACTTTGCGCGCAAAGATCGTAGCCCCAAAGACCAACTCGACTTACTGCCACGGCAACAGCAAGTCCCGTAGCAGGTATGATACTGCTTGTGTCCAATCCACGGGAGTAACCAAAGAAGAAAGTGACTCCAGCAGTAAGCCAGAGAGACTGCCAAGATATACTCCATAGACCTCCGCGAACGACCCCAATCCGCTTCATCATCCTAGGTGCAATCCATGTAGCGCTAAGCTCAAATATTGTACTAATCAAGCGAGCAATACCGACATAAAGTGTAGTGTACCCGACTGAGATGAGATACGTGATCATCTGACCGGAGAAGGAAAGAACAGTAAGGTAGAGAAACGAGAGTGCCAACGACGGTAAGAATGCCGTGTGTCGGAAGTAAAATGGCACTGATGATAAAGGTAGCAGACGACGTGCGATGGAAGACGGCGAAATAGAAAATTGCCTCCTTCCTGCGATAGGCTCACGACTCCGCTCTCTAGTTCGACGTAGACTCGGGTTTTTGTGATAGACCTAGAGCTATTAGGCTGACGGATAGACAGAGTACATGGAGCAGGTACCTGGACAATGAAGATGCATTCAACGAGGACGGATAGTACGTTCATGCCAAGAGTGACCCATATGGCGATGAGCTCGGAAGCTATCGCAATCGACGAGATGGCTAGTGGCCCAGCCAGTTTGCAAAATAAATCGATACGACGCATCCGAGCGTTTATAACTATGATATTTAGCAATGGTAGCCACACACTCCACGCAAACTCATACTAACTTTGACGCGCTTCTCCATTTCCCTCGGTGATGGCGACAACCTGATTCAACGTTAGCTTGGCCAAATCTCAATATCACTTATCAAGCACTGACCCAGTCTCTCTCGACGGAGACGAGATTCGTTGTGGCGCACAACTTCTCAACAACTGCCAGCGCAACAGTCAAGCTGAACAAGCCGTTGCGCAAGCGGTTATCCATATCGTATTTTCGCAATTCCAGCACAGCAAAGAGGCCGCAGCTCGCAAAAACGGCAACGCGCTGTCCGACGATAGACAGCATGACGACTCGAAGGCGGTCCCCACGATCGATCATGGACCCCATAGACTGCGCAAACAAAATCGCTGCTCCATTGCGAACTAGGGCGTAGATTGACAGCGGGCGGAGGGTGCCCGGGAAGATGGACGCTAGGAACAATGTTGCGGCGAATTCAAACACACGTGAGTTCCAGGTCGACAAGAAATGCGAGACATAGAGCCGCCAGATAGCGCCTTTCGGGATAATGGGAGATGTATCGGCCCCAGCGTCGGATACCTGCATCGTGCCGGACACGGTCGAGTGCTGATGCCCGTCATCCTGCTCGTGGACATGCAGGTCCGGAAGAGCGGCGGCGCCATCGGCTGCTGTATCAGTTGGACTCCCGGAGGTATTCGATCCACCTGACGCCCCCATTTTCTACAACAATGCTCCAGGTATGAATCTTATACGTGACGAGGAAGTTTAACAGCGCGGATGGTTATTTATTTTTATTTTTATTTTTGGATTTATTTTGAAAGTGCGGTGTCTATCGCCGTTCAACATTGAAAGTTTCCCCGGACGAACCAGAATTAGACGTTTTGTGCCCCTGTACTGCGTATTCGTATTTTTCAAGAGATACGGTATGTAATTGGTGTAGTTGGAGTGTCACGTGACCATATGTACAAGTGTGGTCTTCTACTTATCTCTTAGCCCTGCATGTTCTGCTACAGAACACAGACTCTCTCTACTCTTTAGCTTCGTACACAATTCTGGCAGGTCTCTGATTATATCAGCCATTTTTTGGTTCGGCCGCTGATTTCTTTGTTGTGTGTGTGTATAGAACTCTGTAGGCCACTACAGTGGTAGTACCTATAGCACTGTCCTAGGTACCAAATTCATTTAATTAGCACTGTACTATATTCTTGTCTAATGCTTAACACCATGAGCTCGTCTTCTCGTCTTTGAAAACCAAAGTGTTCCAAGCTCTTTCGTTCTGTTACAACGAAATGTCCTATTCGAGAACATGTCAATTGAAGGTGATCACCTTCAGCTAGCGGATTCAGTATCAGAAAAACAACTTCTGTCACCATTTCGAACTGCACCTCTTTCAAAGTTGAGTTGAGAGGGACAAAATAGAGGACCTGGTTGAGATGTATGTCAATGCCTTGGTAATCCAGCCAAAACTGAACTTGGATTTCGAAAGGCATCTTTCGAAATCCGGCACCGTGCTGGCCTCTGGGATGGACTAACACCTCCCAGTATCCATCTTGCTGCTTGGACTTCACTATAGCTCGAATAGGTGAGCCTCGTAACGTCAGATCTCCGATACACCCAGTTGGATTTAAACCGTGGGGTTGGACCTTAACCGTCATCAGCTCTACCAGATGTTCGAAGATAGCCCCCGGAATCAAAGGCCTAAAAGGCCCATCGACTGACGCCCATGACCATGACGGCGCCCGGTATTCAGAAGAAGCCTTGCTCACAGGCTCCGTGACTCTCCAATCGAGCCCTTCGAGGAACCTAGACTGCCAAAGTCCCGCTAAATAGACATCTCCTGTGATCTCTTGGAAAAGTTTGGCAATTCCCGCAAAGGCTGGGAATTTATCACTGGCCTTGGTCAAAGAACATTGGCTGTACTTTTTGACTAGATCACGCCAAACCGAATACACCGCCATTGGCATGACGCTTTTATCATTCGAGTGATTTAATGAAGGCATCTCATTTGCTTCCGCGAAGTCCCATAATGTAGACAGATTCTTATCGGAGAAATGAAAAGGGACTTCTTTCGGAAAGCTTTCGCATTTTGCCTCTTCAAAACATTCCCAAAAGATTTGTGTCTTAGTAAAGTATAGTACGCGTGGAGAAAGGTGTCTTTCCTGGAACACCCACCCACGTTTATGCAAAGGGCCGGCTAGGATGTTCCGGTCCCAATAGTCTCTTTCGAAGATGCGGAAGGTATTTGGAATAGAAGTACAACTCGGTAGTGTGACTATTGATGGAAAGACTGAGCTCGGATCCCTTCGTCGGAATAGACCACCATCTTCGTCGACTGATGCCGAAGCGGCGACTGTGAAAGCCGCATGAGCATATACTTGTCGCATGGTTAGAGCTTGAATGTGCCAGTCCTCTTTTGAATCCTGCAAAATGCAAAGGGCATCGATCCAGATATACTGGATAGAGAATTTCCGCGCAATGACGGTGAGATCTAGAAACGTCTGTGGCAGATCTTTAATTGGTTTTCCTAGCAGGAACCCATCCATCGAGGAGGAAAGAAGAAGCAGTCGAGGAGAGGGACCCCAGCGGTAACTGAGTGCTATGTAGGGGTCCCCTGACAACGAGGGGTCGAGCATGGTGGTATGGATTAGCTTCCAGTGTGATGAATCTTGGGGGCCAAGATCGATGAGCCTGCTGGGTCGCCATGTCTTTGCGCCTGCAGAATACCGGCCGCACCGCGGATGTTGATGACGGCAATGATGAAGCCAACTCAGCGCTATTTGGATCGCCGACGCACACGAGGTAGAATTTCCAGTCTCGGTAACTGATCTTAAACACGTATTGTCTGATAGTAATTAACCCATGAATTAACCTTGAGATAACAAACTAGCGTAATTCCACCCAAAAAGTCTAGTAGAGGACAATAAGATTTAAGAGTGAGAAGCATAGAAAAGCACACGCCTCACCCTCGTCATAAGGCGTTAGCCGAAATTGGACGATATCATGTTGGCCTTTACATGAAGTAGGATCTGGGTAAGCTATGTTGAGTTTATATAGATCTCGGCCAGCAAAATCTTTGAGAATCCAGAACATCATGGGAGTCCATGATGCTTTCAAACGGCTTTCTACCTCACTATTGGGCTTTATCAGTCTGTCTCGTATTGAAACACATAGGTAACAGTTTCGGCGAACCGCATCAACAAAGCTCTCTAGGGTCTGATGATGAGGAGAAGGTGTGTGACCGGAGCCAGGTTCATCAGCCTGTTGTGGAATCTGTTCAAAGTCAGCCGATACCATCCGAGCCCACGTGTTAATGTGATAAAAAAAGAAACATGAAATAGGATGGTAAGAACGGGAATAACACAAGTTAAAGAACCTCATATAAGATACCAACCTGAATTTGACTGCACACACTGCATAGGTTTGACAGCCCCCAATCAATTGTAGCAGGAACACTCATCATGCCCTAGTCAAATGGAATCAGTCTGTGACAAGACTTTAAGTTGATATTTCAGAGTAACTGCTGATTGTTACCCAAAGGGTTGAACTCCTATTGAGCTGCATTTGTTGCAGTTGTATAAGCATGGAAAACTCTACCCCACGTAAGACAATGCCACATGCAGATCTCTACGTATGTTGTGATTGGTGGGAGGGATTACCATCCTCTTGCCTAAGTAAGGCCGAAAGCAATAACGGTAGTTTCCATCGGCTCTTGCTAATGGTCCGCGGACCAAGACTTGAACGTAATACAGACAACTATTAAGTATTAATATTTCTTCATTGGAGCGAGCAGTTCCCAACATTTCTTATCAACCCTTCTTCTTCGTCTTCTTTAGCGATCCTAACTGGTCTTTAGACGGATTGCTTAACTACAAAAGCACGATTATCATTAAGATCTCTTGAACGATCATAGAAAGCATACAATAAGTAAGACAGCCGCATAATTATTTCTATCTTCTAATTTCCCAGTTCCTATTCTGTTTTGGAAGAAACTGTATCTGACCATGTATAGAATGTGCACAGGATACGCCACCAAATATCATTATACGAAGTGTGGTCACACCGTTGAAACCGGATATATTCCAAAGGATGCCAAATGGCATTGCGCCTCCGACTGCGGCGTGGCGAAGAAGTGGAAATACTCTCCAGATTACTCGTCAAAAATAAACAAGAAGTGTCCAAGTTGTGAGGAAAAGGAGACAAATTCCGCCCTGAAAGGGTATAAGGATCGTGAGAAAGAAGAGGAACGAGAGAGCAGGGGCAGGATTAAAGGGAGACGAGCTATAGACACGGAATAGGGGATTGATTGCGTCGATCCTTGGTCTTCGGGACAGAATAGGCGGGAGTGTCGGCGTTGAGCATATGATCACGTAGTTGTGCCGTTATAAGGAGAGAAACGATGTCCTTAACGTCATATACTGACCTAGATTGTTTTGGTTGATAAATATGAAGGAAGACAGCGGCATCTCTGTTTAGAAGCCTTTATTAAGATACTAGGATTATAGTATGATACAAGTAGCACCACGTAATCCCTATATGTGGGATACATATTGCGTATTCCCGGTCTTCCAAAGAAGTGTTATCTTCGATGGTCGGTAAAGATCGCATATGAATTGTGCAATATGCCACTCGCACTGCATTTTATTATAATCGACCGGGAACCCCAATCCATAATTGATTCACAGAGGTGCCGAAGCAAATTATCAAATACGCTAGATCTGACGGGCCGAAAATCTTGTCGGTCTTTTCGTATACGCATCTGGCTCACATAGGTCTGTCTTATTACCGATCCCAGAACCGGCTTTCCTCGAAGGCTAGAAGATGGCGTACCTGCAGTAAGGGTGCGTAATCTGGGAATCTGTGTGTCGCCCTTTTTGCTTCTCAAATAAACGAAATTCTTACGTTTGCTACGTTGATCAAAGATGGTCCTGCGTAAAAACGGCTTCAAATCTCCCTTGTTGTGCTTCTGAGCTGTTAGGGCTGTGTTCAAATTTCATTACTACGTAGTGTATGTTGGTGCTTTGTGTTCAACCCCGGTAGGCGACCCAGGCGCTGCAACACGGGTTTTTTTAAATTGTCCGGGTCACATTTCACAATCTTCCATACATATGTAGTTTCTCCTATTATTGATCTGGTTCTAAGATCTTAACCTTGAAATCTCGGGTTTTAGTAGCGTTAATCTGCCTAGGTTTGCACCAATTACGCTATACCACATATGATATCCTAACCGGAGGTGCTTTGATACCTAATCCAGCAAATCCTACCGGGCATCAAAATGACTCGAAATCAAGGCTGTGCATATCAATTCAATAAACATTCTACACTAGCCCGAAAACAATTGTGTTCTTCAGGTAGGGCTTCGGGCACGCTGTATCTGAGTCACAAAGCGTCGTGCATGGCCAGGTCAGCACGCGATTACCTATTCGGGAAAGATCCGTGGCTGTGCACTGTGCCGCACTCATATCACAGGCTCGCCATTATGGCTCATCGCCGCCACGGAATCCAGCCGACAGAGATGGAAAGTCACTCTGTGTGTGTAAGTCAGTAAGATGTTCGAATTGTTCCAGGTAAGGCTGTCACGGTCCTACGTTGGGCTGCACGCTGAAAATAACTTCGATGACGCGATGGTGTTTGCTGTGTATAAGTAGGTAGGAAGCCAATTATTGATTAAGACTCGTAGCTAGATACCGGCCCTACTCGTTTAATAGAGCGACTCAATTGATTTGAGAATTGAGGTATTGAGTAGGTCAATGTCTATCATAAATTACCAACCTCTTATTCAAAACTCCGATATTCCACTTAGACCCTCGACTCAATTAGTAGACAGAAATATGCAGCGGCAACTCTATCATCAATATCTGAAAGGTACACACTCACTCCCCCCTTTCGAGACCAAGAACAAAAAGTTAATCATTTTGTCACAGGACCCAGGAAAAGAGACGACGCGAGATAGACGTCGTCGACGAGGTTATTCTCGAGCACCTCGCTAAGGGACTCACTACAATATATTCTGGAAACTTTCACGGCAACAAGATCAGAAGGATCTCCTCGACTCGAATAACAAAGCAACACGACAATATTCCACTACCACATCCTAACCAACACCCCTTAAACAACACCTCATCAACTCCCCACAAATACAACAACCCAAAAACGCAAGCAAGAAGTAGTCAAGTCCGTCCCGTGACGCCTTAAGCTCTTCACAGCTAACGCGTATGCTGTACGATAACCCTTCAAAGGGGTACGGCCAACTTGTTTTCACACATTTCGATTTAAATCGTCCCAAAGGCTCGCGAACGCCGAGGCCTGAGCGTTGCCTATCATGGATGTCGAATCAGATCGTGGAATTTTGGGGTATTGGAGGAAACGGGATGTGGTGGACGGCTGGGAAGGCTGATGAAGGGTTGGGATGAGGTCGCAGGCACGGTTCGAGTGGGTTAGGTACGGGCTTGAGATGTCGTGGATACCGAATTAAGCATGATGGGACGGTTGGTTGGGCGATTTGGTTCGTGGCAGGAGGATGGACGGGTGAGGAGAGGTCGAGGAGTCGACCTAGGGGCTGGTGTTTAAGGAGACGATAGAGCGAAATGATACCCTTGTTTGCTTCATTACTGATTTACTTACGCATTCATATGCTTTGATTGTTTATCGATGCTTCCGTACCTTCGTTTGGTCAAACTGGACGTAAGCAAATCGGGAGGGAGGTTGCGCATTAGATATTGCTTTGTAGTTGTAAAAGGGGTATCTCATTTTGTTTTCCATGTTCTCTACCTCTATGCCTATTCCCCCCCTACAGAAAACAGAATCGTGATATCTCAGTCCTTGCCTCTCGTTCTCTTGTCCTGGGGCAGTGATTTGTGGCTTGTAATCTCCGAGACTATTGTCCATCTTTTGCAAATATTCCCATTGTCTTCCTAAAACGCCTGTGTCATTTCTCCACGTCATAGGCAAGAGACCACTTATCAGGCTCATCATAATCAACTAGAACGTGTCGTCCAGGATATCGTGATTCATCTTGACCATCGTAGGGCTATTCTCCGACTCGTCGGGTTCGGCGCCAGCTGTGATGAGGATATCGTCCACGATGCGACGACTTGCTTCTCGAGCTATTGTAGTCTTCGTTAGCTGCGTTCACTCGACACCGCATAATGAACCGGTTACACAGGGCTTACCAGGCGTCTGCAAAAGCTTGCTAGGAGGCAACGCAAAGTGAATTGTCTTAGGCGGGCTCATACCACCAAAGACGCTGTCAGCAAAGTCATCCTCGTCGCTCTCCCACGTAATCTCATCACGCTGTCTTTCCTTCCCCTTATCTCGCTCCTCGGCGAAGATATCTCGTTTCTTCGCCGTCGCGGGCATCTGCACGCTGACTCCCGGCGTCCGTGGTGCTCCACCACCGCGCCCTCGCGTCTTTAGCGGCGACATGTATAGATCGCTCCGCAGCTTGGGGACCGTCATCTCGGGTGAGCTCATCGGACTCTGGGCCCATAGCGCCCGTCGCGTCCTGTCCTCCTCTGGCTCCTCCTCTATGCCCTTCTGCGGCGATCGGCCCCGTGTTCGCGGTGGGAGGGCGACGCTCTTAAGTGGCGTTGCTTGTAGTCTGTAGTTCTTGTCTAGCACGCGGTGGAGCAGCAGGTCCTTGGACTTTTGGGGTGTCGGTTCGTCTAGTAATAGTGATGAAGACCGCGGTGTCATCGACATGTCGGGCAGCCGATGGGTGGTTCCATGATGGTATGGAGGGAGCTGAGCCGTGCCCTCGCCGTCGTCATCCTCGTCATCGGGCAAGTCGTCCTTAAAGACCGCCTCGCTTTTAAGTTCGCGGCGTAGAGCTTGGTATGGGGAGCCGAAGTCGGCGAATTGTGCGCGAATGGATTTCGTGGCGGGCGGGCGCGGAGTGCTACCTGTGATGGTGGCATCTTCGAGGAGCGAGTCCTCGATGTCGTCGTGGGTTCGTTGCTGGTGATGGTCGTGGTACTCGGATGGTTCGCCTGCGGTGTCGTCTTGTATCGCATCGTAGTCGGATCTGGTCTCGTCGACAGTTGTTTCTTCGGCTGTGGCTGTCTCGTCGCCTTCACCTTCACCTGCTAGCTCTTCGTAGCCAGACAGCGACACATTTGCGGATGCTTCGAAGAATTGTTTCCAGAACTTGGATGCCTCCCATACGTTCTTTGAGTGCTCGCCATATTGCTCAACAAGAGGCAGAACACTCGTTGTGACAATCCGATGGGCTTTGCTGAAGTTGTGGTCGATTTCTACAAAGCTGGAATCAGCACATCTTCAAGACCAACGTCATCAACAAAGATGGACCTGATAAACGTACCTTGTAGCGTGAGTGTGATAGATTGCTCCAGTCTTTCCAATTCCTCTGTCAAGGTCAGGTTCCTCCCTGAAGAGGACACTGACCGGGACATTGTAACGGCATGAAGGATCGGTACAGGTCGAGACGAAACGTCGAAGTGTGAACGACGCACCCCCACATGTAAGTAGTAGACAACTATTTGGTGGGGTTCGGGGATTTTGTGGACAAGCAATCAAGTCGCGTCCTACCTACTTAATCTTACCTGACGCGCGATAGACCCCACTTACCTAAGTACCTATGCAGCATAGAATTACCTATACCTCTACAAACGAACCATAACATTTGTACCTACCTGTCTTAATAAACCATAAACCTTTGACGGTAAAGTTATATATATAATGATTCAAGGTTTACTGCAAGCAAAAGAATAAGGCACTTGGTGTAGGGGCAACACGCCTAACACGCCGCTATCGGTAACATGATGCGGAAACCTCTGGTTCAAATCTAGAGAGCGCCAATTTTTTTCTCTTATATGATTTTTATTACATTTTACACCTACTTACTCAATTGTGACGGATAACACTACCTTTGGCAGGGCCCTTGATCGAGCTGAAGGGCTTACTAGGACACAAGCACACCAGCCTGGTGAAGAAGCTCACGATAGTGAGCTTGCTGAAGCTAGTAAGACTACATATATGCAAGCATACGGATATTTAAGGAGAAAAATCTACACAGGACAGTTAGGTAGAACAACAATAGATCACTTGAACTGCTCTGGCAAGCTCACTTGTGTAAGCGCTGGTTCGAATCCATTCTGCTAGGTTACTCCGTCAAATCAAGATTTAAGCAAAGCATGATTATAAGCGTGAGTTCAAACTAGGTCGTTAGTAAGCCCCAAACCAGATTTTGCGTACAGCGTACTTATTGTGAGCCATTTTGTGGTCCGGACCTATGTCGTAGTGAGTGTGCTATATATGTTGCGAGAATGGAGGTAACAAAACGGAATGGTCATGAAGCTCTGTTTAACAATGCAAAATATCTTGATTGCTCCTTCAACATTAATGGCCTAGCCAAAACAACTTTGTTAGATCATAATAAATCTGTCAATGATAGCCGATATAAATCTCCTCTCTAATTATGCGTTTCTTAGCTATAAGGAATATATGGCGTTGATTGGCATTGGTATGCGATAATCCGTGTCCACGGAGCCCAGACTACCCTAACAGAACATCTGCCATTAATCTCGTGGAAGAGACCGTTTCTTAATCCGGGATATCATATCAAATGCATATCACAATCTTGCCGGAGCAGATCACGTTTCGTGTTGCTATCATATATTAGATGTAACTTTTGCTCGATACTACAAGTACTCGGTAGATTTTCGATCAGGCAATAGTACGAAATCTAACTTCACTATATACTTCCATCTACTCCCAAATCATTGCCCTCCCAAGTTGGAGTCGCCGACGGCGACGCACCGTCAATGTATTGGTACCTAGCCTAAGACTTAGAAACCCCGAAGATGTTCCCCTGAAACGACCTTGAATTTGAAGCAATCCTCGTCGCTTGCATCATCCGCAACAACTCAGCAAGCTTGACAAGACGCTTGAAACTGTCCACCGGAGACTGATACTTAATACGCTGAGACGCAAGGAGCTTGACTAGTGAAGTAAGTACTGAGTACAATAGGTTAGAAGAGTTGTCGCAATAGAAGCTGATAATGAAGCTGGGCGGGTGAAACCAGTCCGCATAGCCTCTCGGCGAAAAGAAAGAGGCGTCAAGAACGTAGTCTAGCCCGTAATTGATGGCGAAAATTTCGATAACGACCAATTCTCGCAAGACGTATGGGGATGAATATTGTTTTGCCAACTACCTAGAAGGGTTTTACATTGGTCATCAACGCACTTGGCCAGCCTACCCAGATCACAATTTGTTCAGATGATGGTAATTACTAAATGAGAGTCAAATCAAGTCGTTCAACTGCTTTTGCAATTCGACTGCGGGGGTATCACTAATAACAACATTAAAATCTGGGACGTGAATAATAACCCAACATGTCCAGATTGACCAGAAGCCTGTCAATCGTATTCCCATCACCGACAGCGTCGCTCCGTTGCTCGTCATCATCCCGTCTCGCCGGCCTGCCCGCACTCCCTTCCTTTTCATTAAGGCCATGACATACCGTGACGAACACTCCCATTTTCTTCCTGAAGGTCTGGTACAGCTCTCGGATGATCACCCTGCTGGCATCACCGGCCACTTTACCGCCCGCCTCCAGCTGCACCTGTCTGGAGAACCGGAGTATCAGCCTGAAGATATCTTCGAGGAGTGCGAGGACCGGCTGCTGCCTCTTCCGAAGTAGTAACACAGTCATGATGCGATCGAGCATCTTCTCGTGCTCTTCGCGCACCTCGTCCGGGCTAACCACCCGGGCGTCCGAGATGTCCGTATCAGCTCGAGCTAGGTCGGACTCCACCCCCTCGAGCCATTTTTCGAACTGCAGCCACGGCATCTGTATGCCCGTGTCAAAGACGTAGGTGGCTACACTCTGCACGAGATGTTGGGCCTCGAACCGGAAACGGAGCCACACGTCGCCCGGATCTTGACCTTGGCGTTCCATCCTTGAAGTATCTCGGAAGAGCTGGCCGACGACATAGAGCATGCGCAGAATGCGGAGAAGCAGTTTGAAAATTCTGTCATATTTGACTAATATCATGGTCGTCATGATCGGCGAGAGCGGCGCCGGCGTCTTGTAGGCCAACCTCAAGAAGTCGAGTGCTTCGAGCGAACTAGGATCCATGCATTTATCAATCTCCTCGGGCGGGAGATCACGGAGAGCGAAGCTGAGATCGCCCGGAAGATCGGACGTTTCGAATCCTGAAGAACTTGATTTCCGTGGTTTAGGTGATACGTAGGTGTCGCTGAGCACACCCATCAACGCAAGACGTAACTCTGAGCTCGCGGGTGGCCATGTCTCTCTTCCGTTCAAACGGAGACCCATGATGCCACCATTAAGAGCAACACCGGCCCGTCGCTCGGCTGTGTCAAGATCTGGATTGAACAGAGCATGGGATAGTCGACTGCAGAACATGCCATTTCCAAGAAGTTGGAATTCTTTCTGGACACGCAGATGTTCTTTTAGATCGTGTGCGTTAAAGAGCAGTTTCATATACTCCCGGTTAATGAGTCTTGCCTGTGACATTACAAGCGGGCCAAACGAATGCAGGGGAATGAGCGACCAGTGCAGACCAAAGTCCGAAGCATTTGTTCGAAGATGATCGCCTTGACGATACAGACATTCCTCTAGTAATGATGATAGTACATCTTGGGTGACTGCAATAGGCGGAGCTTGGTCCAATGCCTGGATCGATGCTAGGAGTCGCTTCTCGAGATGAGTGCCGTCATTGCCAAATACCTGTAGCATGCCTTGCTCCCTTGAGGTAGCGTCACTCTCATGCTTGGATTGGAGAAAACTCCCGGATGACTTTTCAATGATTCTTTGTATCATGGCCTTTTCGTATCGAATCACATCGTCCTCTAAGCTTTCGATAGACTTCCAATCGAATAGCCACTTCAAATCAGGTGGCTTACTAGATGAAACGATGCCAGTATGGCAAAGCGGATGATCCGAGTGATGAGTTCGGAGTAGTCTTAGAGTTTTGCCTGCCTCGAACATGACAAGCGCGATGTCGGAAGGGACAAAATTTGGCATGCGAGTTTCGTCAAGCACATATTCGCGCTCCTCGATCTCGAATCCGAAATCGTCTACCCTGGTAACATTTTGTACCTTGACAAAACTCTTCCCCGGCCCATCCTTAGTTAATGGGATGCCGCCCTCTAATTTCACCCCTATCCACTTCTCAACAAAGTCTGTCCAGGGTTCTGTGACTCGCGACAATATTTCGCACATGAGAGCACGTAGTAACGAATGCTCGTTCTCTAGGGCCTCGGTTTCAGTGAATATTTGTGATAGTACATGTTCGTCGGTTCTCATCCGGGATATGCTGCGGACAAGGTCGCGAAGATACAGCAGCATTGACTCAATAGGTTCAACTAGCGACTGTAACTGTAGGAGAGACCTCACGTCTTTCCCACGTTCACCAAACTGCTGTTGGATGGCGAGAAGAAGAACATCGACGGCTTTGGCTAATGCTACCTTGGCTGCAATAGGTCGTGTCCTGTACGCAAGTTGGACATAGGACGATAGAAAACGCGTTGTTGTCCCAGATCTCAGACAGGAATCCTGTAACCCCTTAATGATTTCTGTAGAATAGCCGGATATTCTCATCTTCTCCACCGCTGGAATAAAGGTCCCCTTTTTAGTATCCCATTCGAAGAAAACCGAGCCCCTTCCAAGGGTTAGAGCGAGTAATGCGGCTATGTACGGATTGCTTTGGATGATAAGGTGATCTGTACTCCCAAGACGTAGAGGATCGTCTTTATCTGTGATAGCGGCATCATACACCAATGGTCCAGCCTCTGTAACGAAGAGTGGAGCGGGCTGTGGAATATCAGGGAATGAGAAAGCCTCCCATGTCTGATACTCTGCATTAACGGCTGCAGGATCTTCTCCTTTGTGCCATAGGTCATCTATAATATCTAGATCTGGTAGAGTAATGTCGTGAAGCGGTTCTGTGATTTGGCTGGAATCATTGTCCTCATCGCCATAGCCATTTAAGTCTGATAGAACGAGAGCATCAGGAATTTTGAAAAATTCGTTAGCCGTTACATGAGGAGGCTTGGTATTGGTGATGCTGAAATTGGTCTGGTCATTGGGAACCTCCACAGCCTCTAGGTTGAAGAACTGGTCCTCAGGCTTGGAAGACAGAGCTGGCCACTTGGTAGTTAGATTGAAGTCGGGAAATGCAAAAACATTGCCCGGTTCTTCTTCTGTCATGTTCTTGGAAGGCCGTTGAGAGACGGCATCCTTTGCAAGGATAAGACCGAGAAAGAAGAATCACATGCAACGTTGTTGGTGAAATGTCCAGCACGATGTGTGGCGTAGCTTAGATGGATGATGATGTCTCAACGCGTACCTACTAAGTGAACGCGCCACTTGTAGTAGGTACCACGAAGGTTTAGTGAACCGCGCCTGCCCCGCGCATCGCTAAGCCACACCCACTTATCGGTGCTGAGCTTGCCATTGAAGCTTCCCGAGCTTCGAACCAATTCACATGTCACTATCATGACCGTAGGTCACTTTCTCACCACCAATTCAAACCAATTCACTATTGATTAAATATATTCGCTGTTGCTCAGAAAACAGATATTCGAAAATATTCTTGCGACAGTGGTTAGCTTCAATATCTGCAAATCACATCGCTTGATGATAAACCAGCAGGGTCTTGTACCATCTCATACGCATTCTCGGTCTTGGACAGCTTGAAATCCGCTCTTTGCGAGTCAGTCTAGGCCAGAATAACCGTCGCATAACAACCGAGAAGCATAGCTCTTGTTGATATAGCTTGCAACGGCAAGCAATTGATACCATGCCGCCGAAACGCAAGTCCAAAGCTGCGGCAGAGGTGTCCACGCCCAAGGCCTCGGCGACACCAGTCCACGACGAAGATGCAATGGACATTAGCACCCCGAAAGTCTCCTCTCCCAAAGTATCCGACACTCCCCGCGCCGCCGACACGCCCATCGGCACCAAGCCAAATCAACCTCCCGAATCCGAGGTCCTCGGAGACCTGTGGACCGAAGACCAGATATCGTCGCTCTTCAAAGCGATCATGAGATGGAAGCCGTCTGGTACGCAACGCAATCTCGACACCTACCTATATGCTCTTGTTTGAAATAGTTTATCGACTAACAATTGGGCCCCCTCACAGGTATGCACAAGCACTTCCGCGTGATCGCGATATCCGAGCACCTGCGCAACCACGGCTTCGACCCCGACGTCGAGACACACACGCGGATCCCCGGGATCTGGACCAAGCTGCGGCAGTTCTACGAGATGGAGATGATCGACGAGCGCGACAACTCGTTCGACTACGTCCGCTCGCTGGGCGGCGACGAGGCGCCCGAGGAGATCTACAAGGACTTCGACCTTCCGCCCCCCGAGTTCCACGACCTCATGTGGGCTCGCGCGGCCGCTGACGAGAACGAGCCCGACAACTGGTCCGACTCAGATGGAGCTGCTGCGGCGACGGCGGCGACGAAGAAGCAACAGCAGCAGCAAACGCGGAAGCGCAAGCGCGGCGATACGCTCACTGCTGCTGCTGCTGACGCCGCTAGTGTCGCGGGCAGCGCTACGGCAAAGACGAGACGCTCGAGCACCGTCGATGATACGGATAGGGAGACGCCGGCCATCAGTAGTCCTGTGAGCCGGAGTGCCCGAGGCGCAAGGAGCCAGAAGCGAGCCGCTGCCAAGGCGAAGACGGAGAGCGTGGCGTCTGAACATGACGACGAAGAAGAAGAGGACGACGAGGACGAGGACGAAGACGAGGACGAAGAGGAAGAAGAGGAAGAGGAAGAGGAAGAAGGCAATGACGATGATGACAGCAGTAGCGAGGAAGAGGAAGAAGAAGAAGAAGAGGAGGAGGAGGAAGAGAAGGAGGAGACCGAAGCGCCCACTACCCGATCGGGCCGTACCAGTGCTGCTGCCCGGGGCAGAGGAGGTCGCGGCCGCGGTCGTCCTAAGGCTGGTCGGAAGAAGAACTGAGCTCGCTCGGCGCACGTCTGGAGCGACAGATATCATCTATCGCCTTGAGCTTTCCGATTAACCACCCTACCCTAGCTGTTTACCCTTGAGTCCTACAGAGATGTAATAATGTATGGGCTTGAGCAAGGCGTTCACACGGATCGGATCAAAAATACAGTTCAGGACATACTTACCCAGGAACAGTACAAACCTGGCGCCTTCCGAGTATCTATTTCTCGTGTGGCCTCTACGAGTGGAAACCTGTTCCTGAAGAGTGTATAAAAAAGATATTCGCATGGGCTAGATGGAGTGATTGGGGTTTTGACGAGCATTTGCATTTGGGACCGGAAAGCGTCTTGAGATACCCCCTTTTATTCTTAAAATTAATAGACGAAGCCTCCTTTGGCTCGCACTCATAGTGTGTGTACATGCACTGGAAATCTGAGTTGTGTTTGATCATATATGCCTTTACTACCGTGAGAGAAGACACTTAAATGAGTTGGCGGACCTTGACACTCAATGGGGAGTATGGACATGATCACTAAGTGGTCTAGGGTTCGAAAAGTCATGTACGGACGGAATTGTGTTTGTGTGAGTATTTATTCTGATCATCGCAGAACTAGACTAATGCCGTGCTAGTTTTTTTCCTCGTCAGAAGCCAACAGCAGAAATCCATGCAGCCCTTTCCTTTACCAAACACCACATGCCCAAACACCTTGTTCTTCTTCGCCGGCCGATTTCCGTGCCGTCGTGAAATACCTCGAAGCCAGATGCGGACAGTAGCCCGGCCCGAGATAGCCGACGGATATATGAGATGAGAGGGGGGCGAAATCGTTTACTTCAGCTTCTTCTTGGGTCGGAGCTGGTTGGTGTGGCCGCACTTCTTCTTGCGGCAGTTGGTGGCTCTGGGAGGAAGACGGGCGCTGTAAAATCCGAGTTAGCCTACGTAAACTGTGGTCTCGCCGTCCACAATCTTGTACGCGATTGAGAGAGATTGGTGGGTTGGCGGTCGAGTAAAAATTATTGTGATTTGCAACATACTAGCACTTGCGGCAGATCATCTTGTCTATATATAGTGTTAGTCATGCGTAGTCTATCGGAAGACATGATGCGAGATACATACCGCAGTTGAACTTGCTGGCAAGAGCCTTTAGAGAGGGCTCGATGATACCACCACGCAGTCTGAGGACCAGGTGAAGAGTGGACTCCTGTAATCCAACACGTCAGTGACTACTCTCGACGGAAGTCTCGGTCCTCCTATGTCGTCCGCACGCCGGCTTCTGTCTTCTTCCAGAGACAGACGAACGGCTCGGCCTGACGATGTGATTCTGGAAAGGCATTACGAACCTTCTGGATGTTGTAGTCGGAGAGGGTTCGGCCGTCCTCGAGCTGCTTGCCGGCGAAGATGAGACGCTGCTGATCCGGGGGGATGCCCTCCTTGTCCTGGATCTTGCTCTTCACATTGTCGATGGTGTCGGAGGACTCGACCTCGAGGGTGATGGTCTTGCCCGTCAGGGTCTTGACGAAGATCTGCACTGTAGATTTGAGAAGAGACCACGGTTAGCGCACACTTCTGGAGAGATTCTTCTATTCAGAAGATACAGAATCTTCTACTGAAGCAGGCGGAATCAGGGAGTTCGGGGGCGTTGCGTACTTTTGGCTGCTTTTCCTCGTGGGTGTTTGTCGGTGTTCACGGTTTCGCAAAATTGAAGCCAAGACGAAATCGATGATGGTCAATAGTGGTGGGGGTTTGGAGTGTGCGCGCTGTCGTCTGGTTGCCAGGTGGCGACTTGGGCTCGCTTGAGTCGAAGTTCTAATCGATAAGGATAAGCTTCCAATTTTCGTATGTGCGTCAGGAGTCCTTCGGATATGTACATATCTCATTTATTGTTCTACTGGCACTGAATCCCTTCAATTGATGCATACCTCGTACTGCAGGTGACGGCCAAGATCATGAACCTCTTTCGATTTTAATACTCACTGTCATCACTAGCTTCTTCTACTACTACTCTAAGTCTCGCTTTTGCTTTTCCCTTACCCTTTCCATTCTCTTTAGTCTTCTGGATGCACCAGAGCTCGATCTGCCTTTCAACCTGTACTGCACCTCTTATCAAAATTGCCAGGGGTATAGCAGCTAGTTCTGCCGCTTTGCCATACAAGACCTTCGCTGCATTGGGCAAGTCCGCCTCGCTGCGCCAGACAGGACAGAGGTTTCTCGGCTGAGTCTTCTCGTTTTCCGTACTTCCGACGACCGGTTTGACCGATGTAATGGCCCGACTTAGTTGCTCATAGTGTTGCTTGGTCTGATCGTTGCTCTCGGTGCACTGGGACTCGTCTGCTACATCTGAAATCCTCTTTTGCTCAAAGAGATTCCGTACTCTTTCGGTTGCTATGAATCATGTTTAGTAAATGAAGCCATTGGTGCTTATGATGGGGCGTAGCGTACTGTTGAGCTCCCCACCAAATAACCACATTTTTTCAAACCAATCCATATAATCGTCAAGCTTCGTCTTATCCATGCTTAACGCTTCATCGGCTGTGACTTTGTACTCCTCCCCGCGCGTCAAGTGTGCACGCGTTGGCGCCGGTTTTTCTGTGATGATTTTCTGCCATTCTTTCCAGTCGACCTTCGTCTGTCTTAAATCCTGCTTGCTTAAGGGGAGTCGCTCCACATTGTCTAGAGAAAAAAGCAGTTTGGTAGAGACGACGACTAACGATGCGAGCAGAATTTCAGGATTGTCTATCGTACGTATTCTTTTGCCGCCACTGGAATATGAGAATTGGGTCTTAAGAATCTCGATTATGCATTTGATAGTGGTATATATTTGGACTATGTTGTGTCAGCTGTTTCGACGAATTGTCAACTGGTAAGAAGGTTTATACGAACTTGGTAGAACTAGATCCGTGATGAAGCGAATTATTATAGGAACATAGTTCAATGGGGGCATTGTCATATCAAAGTTCACTTTAAAAGATATGACAAGCTGCTGGATAGTAGTGTGCAGCCGTCCTGCTGGGAGGTGATCCCGGACCTGTAATACTTGATGATATTCGGCAGGTAGACGATCGCGTACGTTACGGGTTATTTGATTGAACTGTGAAAGATTAGCAACATTATAGACATGTTTTCATGTAGGCTTAGAAAAGGCATACGGCGGCTAGATATTCTAGATCCCCTTTCTGTACCCAGCTGCAAAAATCCGCTGTTGAGACTGGTAATCGTCTAACCAAGCAGCCAAGATAGCACAATGCAAGGGTATCGATGAGCTTCGGCAGCTTCCACCGGCGCCGTGCATCCGACGCCCACGTATTAGCTGTCGTCGCATCCGAGAGGTCGACGCCGGAGGACTCGCCCGTCTCGCTCTGCGAGCTGAACAAAGTCTGCGACGTAGCAGCATCAGACTCGTCCCCCTTGCGGCCCCCGCGCTCCCTCAACGGGAGATTGTGCATGCGCAGCGCCCACAGTGCCCGCACCAGCTCGGCGAAGTCGTCCGGGAACCCCTGGACGTCGACGAGCCAGCGCACCTGGCGGATGAGGATCAGCTGGACGACCTCGAGGTACAGCTCGCGGCCCTCGTCGCCGGTGAGCTTGACGGCGACCTTCTGGCGCGCCTCCTTCTTCTTCCGCGACACTTTCCCCTGCGAGCCGAACGCGTCCTCGTCGGGCTCGTGATTGGCGAAGCCCTCCAGGCGATGCCCGTTTCGGCAATATCGCAGCGCGTCCTGCGCAAACCAATGGCGCGCGCCGCACTCGTCGCATCGCTCCCCGCCACGAAACTTGTGGTATCTTGTTCTGGCCATGGAGATCGATCGCCTTGTCTAACACTCAGTGTCGTGGGCTGACATACGGCGTCTAATATGTTTGGTAAAGCATGAGTAATGCTAGTGGGCGGGCGGTGTAATCTGTGTAAGTACTCGTTGTACCATTCATTACCCAGGAAATGTCTGAGTTATTGACATAGTTTCATGTTGCTGCTGGTAGTGTTGCTCGAATTTGCGACGTTGAGTAACAAGCCCCGTAGCTGCCGTTGCCTTTATCGGAAGTATCATGCCCACACTTCAAAATTTGAGGATCTCTACTTTCCAAGTTCTACAGATCTAATCATACCTACTCTGAAATTCCAAGTGTCACCCTTAATATGCTGTATTACAATATGTCGCGCAGCAATTTCACATGATTTGCTTACTAAAGTAGCTTATCACTAGAGCCATTAACATCTTACAATTGGCGAGAATATTTTCCGAGAGAAAAAAAAGCATTCGTGATATGCATATGCCACTTCGATATCATTGTAGCTTGTTGCTCACCAGGGCGAACATTCCCTCCCCACTACCACTGCCGCTTAGTGGCTTTTCTCTCTCTCTATACTGACTATGTCACGTTGATCAACTCTTCACAAAGCTAGGATCACAATATTGAACACAATGGGTAACTTGTCGAATGCGCTTCGTATTGATCATGTCTAGGTGCAACCACGCGTAGAAATGACAGGTTTGTGATTGATGATTTGGTTGTCAATATTGAACCCGTGACTATTGCAAGACGCGCTATATAGCGTCTATATCTAACGCTCCCGAGTATCGGGCCTAATAGCACTTTGCGCTGAAGGTTGGGAGTGTTCCACCACAACCCAGCATGTCCTGTTAATTATTCACCCTTGAGATATCTGCCGTCGCAGATCCTTCATGATTTAACGGGCCTGGATATCGACCTTGGTGACGTGGGTCTCGCCCATAGCGGTCTTGACAGTGACCACTTTTATTTGGTTAGTAAGGATTGAACGCACTGAGAGGCCTGAATAGATACTCACTAATGACGGTCGGGTCATCAGGGTCCTCAGCCTTCTCCAGGTTTGAACGGATGGTCTCGCCCATCTCTCCATCGGGCATCTTGGTGTCCTCGGTAACCTTGCCCTGGTCGGTAATGAGATGAAGGAAGCCGTCATCGGTGACAGTCATCTATGTATTAAAGCGATTAGCTATATTGTGCACAGATTAAAGAGAGGGGCCGGGATCTCAACGTACGACTTCGTGAGTCTCGGTAAGGATGTTGGGGACATCCATGTTGTGAGTGGAAGGGCAAAGCTCTTCCAGTTTCTTGTCGGTGAAAATGTCGATGGCAACCAAGTGAACCTTGGCGTGACCGTGCTTGCCAGTCTTAGAGGTGGACATGTCGACGATCTTGCAGGGACGGTTCTTGATAACGACGTGACCACCCTTGCGGAGGGCAGAGCATTGCATCGGGAACGTGGCCGAGGCGCCAGCGCTGCCCTGGTCGAAGTCGTGATGATGCTGCAAAAAAAGGGAACATGTCAGCAACGAACGCACAAAAACGGGATTGCGGCGGTGGCGGAAAAGGCGAGGCGCAAAATAGAGACGTGTGATATATAGCCTGCGCACGAGGATCCTTGGCTGGTGGCCGTGGTCGCTCGCATGGCGGGGGAAATGGGAATCGTGATACAAGTGCGGGGTGATTGATCGTTGCTTATGAGGATAGTGTTGGATCAACTACTCACCTCGTCGTCAGCCATGGTGAAGGAGATTGTGCGATGAGGAGAGGGATAGGAGAAGCAGAAAATACAAGACTTGGACGAGAAATGCCCAAGAGTGAAGAGGAATGAGGAATGAGTGGAAGGTTGTGTGGTGGGAGGAGGGTGTGTTAGAAGAAAGAGGTCGAGGAGGGAGGGGGTAAGGTAGTAATTCTTTTTTTCCCACAGAATTGGGCTTGCGAAATGCTCGCTTCTGATTCGCCCAGGCCTTTTTTTTCATCCAAACCAGAAGGTACCTAGGTGATAATTTCTCAGTGGGAGCTTAGATGGACGGAGGAGCTGGTAGCCTGTACCTAGGTAAGTAAGTAGATCAGGTAGGCGGGACGTAAGGCGGGACACCTCTGCTGTACGACATAGTACCTACCGACCCAGTAGCGTCTCGAGCAAACTCTAACAAATTTCTCTTCTGGGTTCAATGGCGAATCGTCTGGGTCCGTCGTTCGCCCAGGAGGGGTCTATAGAGCATTGCGGGGTAAACAGCATTGCCTACATGTACGGTAACCCATTCTAGGGACCGTCAACCGCTAGTCTGGCCTAATCTACATATGGCAAAGAAAATAAATTTGACAAATTCAAGTTCCGTTGTGAGTTGAAGATCCAACTTTTTGTCCTGGGAACCTTGATTGGGGTTCAAGTAAGTAATTGCCTTGGTAGTTAAGTTGAGTTTGAAGCGTTCTAGATGTTGTCATCTCCTGATAATAAATCTAGAATTGCCGAGAAGAATTGGCAGTGGTTGTGTTTTGTGGAAGTTGTCTTGCGTTTACTTACACTAGATCCTCTAAACACAGTACCTGCTTGGACATCGCACACACTGTCTTTATATCTCAAACCCCATTTTTCCACCAGGATAGAAGGACCCACATTGAATCTCGATCTGTGAATAATCCTCTCGAATGGAATGAGCTCTAGATCCCGGGGCTGGAGTTGCATATCACCTTATCTGATCTGACCTCTGAAGATCAATTCAGCTGGGGCTAGGTACACGTACCTACATGTACCTTCCAGCTGGAGCTATGAACCGTCTCTCTCAATGTGTCTACCTCGGATAGCTCAGCTTACAAAAAACGCATTTGACGAGCTTCTTTACCCAGCGCATAAGGATAGTGAAGGGAGAGTCTTGTTCTTTTCCCATATCTCGCTTCTTCAATTTGAAGCAAGCTGCTCCCACATCATTCTCTAACGCGCTGGCTCTCTCACGACGCTGAACACAGAAAAGACACAACCTCCGCGATGAGCCGATGCCGTTCCCCAATAGGAGAGTAATAAGGCGTCAGAAAAGATGTGGCTCGATCGCCTGGCTGGCCAGTCCCCTTCGCCGGCATCCTCTCAACCCCCTAGCCGCGCGTACTCTCCCGCGCCGGCGCGATCCTCGGGTGGTCTTGGCCCCTATCTGACCTCACAACGCCCTGGCCTCACTCCGAGATCCTCGTCCCTCTCTCTAGCCTCCGCCGATTCCTCTACCTCGTCCCTCCTGGCTACTTCTCGACGAGCCACTGGTTCGAATCTCAAACAGACCACCACCACTTATACCGGTCCGGATCCCGCTGATATCCTCGCGACCTTGCTGGGTGGGGGATCCGATCTCTCGCGGAATTCAACTACTTCGATAACATCGGCGGATCTAAGCGCTGTATTCGACTTCGGCGATTTATCATTGCACTCGCTAGCACTATCCGACGAATCTCTGTCCACGACAATAGACAGCAAGAGGCAACAGTCGCCTGAAGAGCGTAGGTCTGCTCGGGTTGCGCTGCAGTTTCTCTTTCGCTAATGTGAATCGCCAGATGAACGTAACAAGGCCAAATTCGAAGATTTACATCAATCCATACAAGCCTGCGACGAAATACTAGCATCCGTCGAGACCAATCTTGCCAGTTTTCGAAACGACTTAGCCGCAGTCTCGGCAGACATCGAGACCCTACAAGCGAGGTCGGCAGCTTTAAATATTAGGCTCGAGAATCGGAAAGCGGTAGAAAAAGGACTGGCACCTGCTGTTGAGGAGATTAGTGTTTCTCCTGTCACTGTAGCCAAGATAGCAGATGGCCATGTCGACGAAACGTGGGTTAAAGCCCTCAATGAGATCGACAAGAAAGACGCAGCATACAAGAGGAGCGACTCGGCTTCGGAGCAACATAAGGGATTACAAGATCTTGGTCCCTTATTAGAGAAGCTGGTTCAGAAAGCTATCGAGCGGATCAGGGATTTTTTTGTGGCTCAAATCAAAGCTCTTCGGTCACCCCATATCAATGCTCAGATCATTCAACAACAGAATTTTCTCAAGTTCAAGGAGCTATTCTCCTTTCTTCACAAACACCACCCCACGTTGGCCAATGAGATATCCCTCGCGTACATGAACACGATGAGATGGTACTATGCGAACCAATTCACGCGCTACGAAAATGCTCTGAGGAAAATCAAACTTCATATACTAGACAAGATGGATGTACTAGGAAATGATGACACGTCTCGCAGGGGCGCCGCTCTCTCAAGCTCTAGGATAGCTGGACCGCCCCATGATGCGTTTAATTTAGGTCGTCGCGTTGACATCCTCCGCACCAGCAATCAAACTGCGATATCCTCCTATCTGGCCGAAGAAGACCAGACTACACATTATCTTGAAACGCCGTTTCGCAACTTCAACCTTGCTCTCATCGATAATGTTACAGCAGAATACACATTTCTCGCCTCATTTTTCGCACCTGCTCTCAGCTATGCCACAATTTCTCGTCACTTTGCCTATATATTTGACCCAACATTGCAGCTTGGGCAAGTTTTGACAAAAAATCTTGTATCTGAGACATACGATGCCATCGGACTCCTCCTCTCCATCCGGCTCAATCAGCACTTTCAATTTGAGCTCCAGCGGAGAAAGATACCGGCTGCTGATGGATATATCAATGGTACAGCCATGCTACTTTGGCCTCGTCTTCAATTCGTCATGAACGCTCATTGTGAATCGGTCCGAGCTTTGACTACCACACTACCAACACGACCACCACCCAAGGCTGACCAGGCGAAGCTATCTACGGCGCCGCATGTGGTAACTCAGCGATTTGGACAGCTGCTTCACGGGGTTCTTTCCATGAGCACCGAGGCGGGAGATGACGAGCCAGTTGTTACAAGCTTGGGGAGACTGAGAAGCGAGACAGAGGCTTTCCTCACTAAATACAGCACAGCATTTGGCACAGATAAGAGAAAGCGGGAAAGATTCTTGTACACAAATTATAGCCTGATACTGACAATCATCAGCGATGTTGGGGGCAAGCTAGCTGTAGAACAGCAGGAGCATTTTGAAGGGTTAAAGACGGCGTTCCAAGAGGCTGCTTAGGACAGCTCTACACTTGTGTGGTTATTATGGCAGCGATTAGCGTGTTTATCAGTATGACCAAAAAGGACAGCTAGACGTAAAATCCGACGGGACTAAACAAACATTGTTCGATAAGAAAAAAAGACGCTTTTGATTCATCTCCCTTGAGTGTTCATGAGAACAAATTCTACTGCACATAAGAAAAGCACAGACGTAAACCCAGCATTCCCAAGTTGAATGCAACAACCAATGAAACCCAGACAGAAAAGTTAACCACCGCCTAATCTACTTATCCACGTCACTAGGCCAGCCCAGGTGGAGGTCTTTCGTAGATAGATAGCGCTGATGCCGATGAAGATGGTGAACAGGAGAGTCCGATTCGCCCAGGCCACCTTCATCACTTTCTGACGGTGCTCCTCCCACCACAGCTCGCGGACCTGCCTTTCGAAAAACACGCGGCCATCCCGCAGGCTCTGGCGCGTGAGGGCCCTCACGTCGCGCGTGGTCTTGAGCACGCTGGCGGCGGAGATGTGGCGCCAGGCACGCAGGGACTCGGGCGGGTGGGACTCGAAGAGGCGGGCGGCCTCGGGGATGACGGCGTCGAGGTCGAGGTCGGGGGGCAGCTTGGAGAGGGCGAAGTGCAGCATGTCGGGCTCGTCGTGGGCGAGCAGCTCGGCGCGGCGGCGCAGGACGATGCGCGTGAAGACGTACAGACAGAAGACCGGCTCGCGCGCGATCAGGGCGTCGAAGAGCCGCGCGATGTCGCTGTACCGCCGCACGTTGTGCGCGAACATGGTCAGCGTGTCGGCCAGCGCGAAGAAGGGCTCGTTCCGCGACAGGTGCCGCCAGAGCTCGGCGTCCACGGCGCCCAGCAGGTCCGGGATCAGACGCAGCTGTGCGATGGCCGGGCTCAGCGTGGGAAGCATGAAGTCCCGGATTCGGAGCACCGAGAGCCGCGACATTGCGACGCTCCGGAGGGATGAGGGCAGGGCGAGCAGGAGGACTTGGCAGATGTCATGGTAGCCTTGGAAGTAGCAGAGATAGGGCTGCGAGCGCAGGACTTGGGTGATGAGGTCGGAGAGCTCTGACTTCTTCTCTTCTAGTTGGGCTTGAGTGTTGTCTGGATGTGGGATGGTTAGTTTTGCCCATGATAATATACTAGAGGGTATGGATTTTGGACGCACCGTTTGGGTAGTAGACAAAGCTCCTGTCGACATCCAGCTTGACTTGCTCTTCGTCTCGATGTCGTGGTAAATGTCTCCACGAGTCTGCTGTCTCCTTGGATCCATCATCGGACGTTGTATCCACGTCAGAACCAAGAAGTATCGGCCCTGTCATGACCGTTAAGCTTCAGGATACATATATGTTTTCAGGGGTAGCCGAATCTACTTACATGCCTGACTTCTCAGATGGTCTGACAGAAATCCACCCGATTCAATAGCGATGTCCCGAAGCTCATCGATATCTTTTCTTTTACACGCATCTATGATACGGTCTTCCTTAGAATTCGTCACCGACACATGAGGCACTACATCCGCGTGTTTCTCTTCGGCATGCCGACTATTTTTGACGGCAGCCATAGGAATGCAGGTGACGAGCCCACTTCAGCCTTAGTTCTACCACTTGAACACGATACCTCACGGGCTACTCAGAATGTCATACAATGGCAGCAACAGCTAGAATTCGGCTACATTGGACATGTGTTTGGTGGCATAGACGTTGCCCTCCTTTATGGTTTGTAGATGGCTGGCGTCATGAGCGGGCTTGGCTGCGACTTGGGGTTTTTCGAGGGAAGTTGAAGAAGTCAAGTGAAATAGCGGAAAGGAGTCTAAGTTGCTTCATCTGGTGAATGAGCCTCGAACGCGCTGTCCATGCCGTCTCTCCTATAACTGTGGTAAATCTAATAATGTCTATCTGCCTGAACAGGTAAGCATTGGTAAGGTCTGAATACTGGAGAGTTCAGGTACAGCTGACATGTGGCAGTCTTCGAGTTACCAATTTTTTTTTATTATGCACGTAATGGATATATATGTAAATTCAAGCCGCTGTGTATTCATATATCCGTCATTCCAACACCCGGCAGCCACGGCTTGCGCAATTGAACCCTTCGTACATATTTGTGACCCGCTCTTGTACATGCAGACTTACTTACACATCCGTAATCGTAATCATGCATCTTTCGACCAATATTTCGGCAAAACTTACCTTGGGCGAGGCATCATAATTCGTCATTGGTCTCGTTGATGCAGTAGGTAGGTACCTAGGTAGGTAGGTAGCTGGTGTTGAGAGCCTACCTACTTATCTACAGCGGAAGGTACCCCGCTTCTCTCAGAGCACATTGAACGTTTGGGCGACATGACATATCGAAACATACACAGATGCACAACATATTGGAACGAATCATTGGAATTCTTTATGATCACGGGAACCCGCCTCGACCGGAACGCCCCTTTGCTATATCGTTTAGTGAAAACAGCATCTCCGGTCCAAGATAGTACGGAAAGTCATTTCCATTCAAGCGTCCACTCTCCAAAGATAGATCTCTACCTGAGCACTATCTCGACGAACAATAAGTCTACAACTAAGCTTTCCACTGAATCTTCGATCCAGTGCCTGCTTTGTAGCTGCTTTCTGACGTTGCAGCTATCTTGGTCTCAATAGGACACCCCCCGTTTAACGTGTTGGCCCCCCTGGACGAACGCCACGTATAAAGCAGAGGTTATGGCCTCTGTGCAGACCCAGGTTCTTGTGAACAATGAGTGGGTGACCCAAACAGTAACTGCCGAGGAGCTCTTCAAGTCTCGTGTTAAACCTACAACAACGGCACCCCCAAAACCACCCAATTATGGCGTCCTTACCAGGACAGTCGTCAAGAGCCCCATCGTCCGTTGGATACTCCCCGTTCAGCTTCGATCATCACGTTTTAATGACGTAGCTTTAGTGGGAGTAGGTTATTTCCTCTTCCTCCTTGCCTACTCGACGTGTCGGATCTCCAATCCCTCTTACTGACGGTAACAGGACCAATCTGTTCAGATATGTGAACTAAGTTCGGATTTTCAACTCCAGCCTATCGCAAAAGTGGAATTTGGCTCCAAAATTAGGAATTGCAGCATTATAGGCACTCATGATTATTTAAGAAGAACAAGGGAAGATATTCACGCTAATTACTATAGAGGCGACGATGCTAATACGACTTCTTACGATCCCTCGACATCCCCTACTCTACCTGGAGGCATCGAGCCCATTCAGCAGGTACTGGTGCTAGTACTATCCACTGGAGAGCTTGTGTTTCTCATCATGAATCTGACTTCCGCTGGCGACTGGAAATTCGCTCCGTCACATTGCCCTATTTTTGGCAACATAAATAAGGACGGCGAATGGGTCGCAAACGGCGAGGACGACGAGACGTTGATAGACCCGGGATTCCTTATGACGATCAGCCCTGATGGGGGATATCTGGCCCTCGCCTGCGCTGAGAATCTCTTTATCGTATATCAACTAAAATCAATAGCGGAACTCCGCTTACAGCAGGCAAAAGGCCAACCTCTGCAGCCCATTCGATCTGTGAGAGCGCGGGCTGTGAAGGGTGTCATTCATAAGCTCGAATTTCTTCATCCGGACTCTGGACATACTTTCGATGTCGTGTTGCTCATTATCATCGCACAGCCAGGGGTGCTCAGACTAGCCATATACGATTGGGATGCCCGGCAATCGTTGCGAGATGTGTTATGCGAAGAGAAACCAGGCCATAGGCTTGACGAAACAGCTGGAATACCATTGCTCATCATCCCCCTGACATTCGGTTGCCAGTTTCTAGTCATAACGGAACGTTCTATGACAATCTGCTCCGATGTACTTAGCGGCCCGCCGGTTTTTGTTCCGTTCGAGCTTGCGCATCGAGACAAAACAGAATGGCATCATGGTACTTGCAATCCATTATGGACAGCTTGGGCACGACCCCTGCGAGAGGAATCATACCATACAGAAATCGATGTGATATACCTTGCTAGAGAGGACGGCTGGGTCAATAATCTTGAGATCAGGAGCGACTCTGACATCGAAGCAAGCAATTATTATGGTCCATTGGAGTGTAATATCGATTCGGGATTTGCATCTCTTAGTACACCCCACGGAGAAGTTCTAATAGCGGGCGGAGATAATGGTCCCGGTGCAATATGGCATGTACGTTATACCGTCTTGCGCTCAGCTCCCTCATAGTAGAGCTAACATCACTCCTTGTAGGTGCATCCAAGAGGACACCCACAGCGTTTCGGTTCATTACCCAATTGGTCTCCTATGGTTGACATGGTATTAACGAAGGACGCAAGCGGGAGTACTCAATCGGACTATAAGAGACTTCTGAAGCAACCATCGTCAGCTGAGAAGCAACAAAGTCAACTAGTGCCGCCAGAGAAGATATATGTTTGCTCTGGTAGGGATAAATCCGGGGCTATTGTGGAGATGCGTTATGGAATTGAAGCAAAGATTGGTTTGGACCTCTTATACTCCTCACCTATTAAAAAGTGCTGGGCCATTCCTAGTTTCGAGGGCAAACCAGAGGCAGGATTCTTCATGTTGTTGGCACTACCAGAAACCTCAGCTCTTCTACATATTTCGCATAACCTCTCTGAGGTGTCCGAGAAAGACCAGCGTACAGTCAATTTCGATCTTCTCTCGACCACGCTCGCGGTTCACGTCTCCAAGGATCTTGTAATCCAGATTACTACTGCACATGCAACCATAATGTCTCCCACTAGTTGGTAAGACACCCATACCCATCTCTTCTGTTGGAATTTGCGACTTACTGCTTACATCACTAGCTATCAACACTCAATCAGTGACATGGTTGAAGACCGCTTAGCAACAATAACAGATTCGGCTATAATCGGTGAAACGCTTGCTTTGTCGGTCTATTCTCGGTCTGTCTTCAAAATTATGGTCTTTACTTTTGATAAAACTCGATTTGTATTGGCGCATACCATTGATAAGCTAGATGGCGATGTCACTGCCCTTTCTTTGAATACTCTGTCTATTGGCGTCTGCGTTCTGGCTAGCATCTGGTATAAGGATTTGTCAACTCTAGTAATTGTGCCTCTCGATTCACTGCACCCAGAAGGGCAAACACTGTCAAATACTCAACGAGGTAAAGTACCAACATCTATATGTTTGAAACTCATTCTATAACTGATTCGCTATTATTTAGAAACTATAACATTGAGCATGCCGGGCGACGTGGACTCTACGGGAATCCATGCTATAACTAGCATTGTATGCCTTGGAAATGATAAAATTGTTATGGGCAAGAGGGACGGTGATGTCCTTACGATACGACTGATGAACGACCACCAAAATGGGCGAAGATTGACAGTAACTAGAACGAATCATTTTGGAGTATCCCCATCACATGTATTCACAGGGATGGTATTCGATACGGGTCCCTCAGCATTGGTTTGCAACGACGCTGGTCTTGCAATTATAAAAGAAATGAATGAACAATCGAACGCGGGTTGCCATGAAGAGATTTCTAGAATCTGGCTTACCGATGCCAACGAACCGCACTCGCCTTCTCCTACAATCAACTCAGTCGCAAGATTGCACCAGATACCGGAATACGGGGATTCCACGTGGGCTATGGTTGCCGGGTCACATATTCTCATAACAGAGCTGCAATCCCATCCTGCGCCCGTTCCACGGTATATGCCTATCGAAGGCACACCATTGAAGGTTTTATATTCGGAACGACTTGGAGCTCTAGTCACGGTCGTGAAGAAACGTGGAATCCCCTCTCTACATTTCTTTGATCCCGTTACGGGCGTTGATCTATCCCGTCCAGTCAGAAAGGTGTCGGCGGATCAGGATGATGAACAACACGAAGATGTCGACTGCATCGCGTACCTGGACAATCCAAATATGAAGATTGCCTCCTTAATAAGTTGGCACTACAATAACTCTGAGTGGTTCGTCATATTAGCTAGGATCGGAGAGAGCCAGGGACGACTTCTGGTAGTCTCAACAAAGAAGGAAACAGCCGTCACAGCTACTGGAGGATCACGCCAGATTCGCTTTTGGACCCAGTTCCACAGAAAAATTAAGGATGGACTGCCGCGATTTGGGACGACTGACGACGAAGGCTTGTTTCTCAACTTTGGTAAGACCATCGAGTATCATGTCATCGAAGACAAGAAATTTAAAACGGCTATGAAATTCGACTTGCCGTCCCCAGCTACGTCTCTAGAGGTGATTGACGGGCATTTGCATGTCCTTACCTCTCATCATTCACTGCTCATTCTCGACTACAAGTCTGATGCCGCTCTTAGGAGCCAGCGGATGATCATACGTCACATGGACGAAGTCGCCCGAAACGGACTTCACTCAATCGATGCGGGATCATTAGTCGGTGTTAAAAATCCCCAGAAGCTTGTGCTTGTTTCCGATCCTATGTGTGGCATCTATGGCCTGTGGTCTCCGGGTCGAAACACTGATACCTCAAAGTTTCAATTAGTATTCATGGCAAACCTGACAGCATCGATTCGCAAGTTCGTCACTGGATACACGCGACCACGCTGGGCCAGACAGGAGCCACGCAATGGACATAAGCCGATCAGTTCAGACAGACGCGACATACTCGGCCTTGCAATTGATGGGTCAATAACACATTTTTCAATACTTGACGAGGATACATGGCGGTTGCTGAGATATTTACAAGATCTCGCCATGGTATTGGCATTAAAGGATCCCTGCCTCGTCCCCGGTGGGCACGAAAGTGCTGGAAATTTGCAGCTGGCTCCCAACTCTCCCGCCAAGACTAAGATGCATGTCGATGGAGATATCTTGCAACACTGCCTGGAGAAGGGGATATTAGAGCGCATCGTGTCAACCCCGCAAGAGATCGTTCGGCTTCGGGAGCTGCTCTTGCCACTGGGTCTTGATCTAGACGCGACTAATTCTCAGATGCGAGACGAGACCAGCCGGGTGTTTGAGCACACATACGGTATCCTCGAATATCATCTTTCTCCTGCTTTGTGAGCAGGTGCTCGGCCAATTATGCACAAGAGGTCCTGAACTGGGTAACTCGCTCAAGTTTTCTGTCCGTCTGTCCATTCGTAATGCTGGTTGTGTATTGATGCAGAATAGACTTGAACTGGGCAATACTGGCTTTGGTTTAGGAATAAACTTCAATAACACAGTCACTTCACGAGTGAATCCGTTACTAGGCTATATTATTGGAAAGCAATCATTGCAGACATCATTCTCACGTATCATCCGGGCCTGGAATACAATTTCATAAATGTAAATATCTTTCGGAAAGAGACCCGGAGATTACGCAGCCATACGCAAGCCTACCATAACGTGCAGGAAATGCATGTCTTCCCCTCCCCCCTTCAGTCCTTTTTTCTCTATGCTTAGTTACCTTGATGTCCCTAAATCAAGACTCGAGAATTCCCAAGTCATGTGGATGCTTTCAGGGCTTGCACGCATCCTTTAGGTATGAGGCCGTCGCTGCGGAGTGCCACACATGTAGCGCACCGCATTGCCGCATCTTGTTTGAGAGAGGACGGAGCTGTATAACAAACTATCTAGTATAGCCTGAGTGATACCATGAAATTGCGATGATAAAGGTTGTGACCTATGTACTCTCTGCTAGACCAGAATTGTGCAAAAGAACAGCAAGAAACGTCTGGATTTTTTTCGAGGGCTTGATTCAAGAGGGAAGCTAGTCAACGATGAAAAGGTGTTAAGGATACTATGGTTGCTAACTGACTAGCGCAGTATCTTATCTATCTCAAGGCTCCGTAAACATATTGAGTATATGGTTGTGATGATTCGTCCGCTGTGACAAGGGTCTGAGTTAGAGGTTTCGAACTTGGTCGATTTCAACCAATAATTCTATAGGGGTCTCAAGGTCCATGTCCTGCCTCGTCCTTCCAGTTTTGGGAAATTGGACCTTGGTTTATACACGAATTTAACAAGCCCTTTGGACTCGTTGGGCTTCCATCAGTCTTGCTGCATTTACTGTTGGTTCTCCTTGCAGGTAGGAGTGGCTCTTGTGATCTAATTATCCTCCAATGGTTGGATATTCCTTTCTTGCAGCCAACAGTCTTGGCCGTGTGGAATCCGCGGGGGAACAGGAACTATGGAGATACCTCAAATCACCAAACCAGGTGGTCGTGGTTCTCGGGATGTTTGGCTCTCACAATCTTGCTATATTAAACGTATTTGCTGACCCAGGTTAGATTCTCTCCCTCTTTGATTACTACCTTTCTTGCGTTCGCTGGTGATGTTTCTCTAGCCGTACGCATGGTTTGGGTCATCTGAACCCCACGGATAAGCAAATCTCATTTTTATTTCCTTCCTTATGTTTGCCGACACGGATTCTAGTGTTCTTGCCTCCTTGTTCTGCGCTAGTCTTTTAATACTGTGGCCATACAACATCCAAGGCTTCCTGTTGACCTTCGGCCGTTAGGAATGCTTTAGCAGGGCGCGCGCTGGGTTGGAGTCAGGAACTGATGATGAGATGATTGTATATATTATCTGGATTGGACCACCTTTCGACGTCTTGGAATGTAATCGGACCTCGTCCCCAGCCAACGCGGACAAATAAAAACCTCAGTCTGATAATTAGCCCTCATATAAAATCAACCACGACCTTAAATTTAAGCTGGTAACTTATGTGCTAAATGATGATCTATCAAGTAGTATTTGGTGTGCCTGGAACTGTCTGAAGCTTGGATGGGAAGTTATGGAAGCATTAAAACGTGGAGGCAAAAAGTAAGGACTGGAGCAAAAGCATTAGGTTACTTAGAGAGGTAGGTTAAAACTCTGCGCTCGAGTCTTTCAATTTAATATGCCTTTGCAAACACTCATCAACCCATCCTATCCTCCAATTTGAATCCCTACAATCTGGTCGCCGGACCCATGATGATGGTTATTGTAGTAACGGCCGGCGAACTGCCGAGGCGTAGCCCCGGCCTGTACCCGCTGTCCTATGACTTGCGTGCCCTCCCCCGCGAATACGTTGGCGTGCGCGCGGATGGTGGATGTCGCCTTCATGATCTTGGCGTCCGTCTCTTTTGTCATGCTGATGCCCGGTCCTATCTGTATACCTATGATCTGTGTGCCACCGCCCCTGTAGATGTTCCCTTGGAATTCTGTGACGAGGTTGGACATGGGAGGAGGGGAGTGGGCAGGAGACGTCTCATTGGGGTGTGTTTTCTCTTCACTTTGTGAGTGACTATCTATTGGGGAAGATGTGGCATCCTGCTTGACGCTTTCTTCGCAGAATGCCGGAGACGACGAAGCTTCTATTTGGTGAGATGTGTATAGTTGCGTGTTGTGGCAATGTTTCTCATGGTAGTCCTGAGTTGGATGACAGATAGGTGTTTCGGTATTTCCTTGCCTATGCCTATCAGGGTGCTTCTCCACGGATCTTGTAACAAACGGCCTTGCAAAAGCGCGGTGGCATTCCTCGATGGACGTGGTGATATTTTCCTGCCTCTGGTGTACCTCAGTATCTGTCACTTGTTGCTCAGAGTCGCGCCGAAGCTGAGTCCAGATTCTGTTCACCGTAGGGCTGATCTCTCCAAGTTTTTCGGTATTGAGTTGGGTTATGTGGAGTGCCAAGGTGCTCTTTTGTTGTTCAATATCATCAAAGATCTTGTCGTACTGCTTCTGCTTCATGGCGAACGATATGGAAGCTAGAAGCTGGTTCTTTCTTCGTCGACATAGTTTTCGATGGGTATCATTGATAGTGGTGATCAACTGGTCTGTACAGCGAAGGATGACGGGCGTTTGAAGATGAGGACTGTCGCGTACTTTCTCTATAATCTCCTTTAGTTGTTCGCCTATTTCCCGGTATCTCTCGCTGTTTCTAGCTGCATCGGCGATGCTATTGATGGTATTGTAGATTTGCAATGAATAGTCCACAGCCTGAGCCCCAGCAATAATAGTACCTAAAATCTCAGCCATTCCTATGCATTACTATAGCCATAAATCTAGGTGATATATGTTAGAATTCGTACCAGATTAACCATAAGATGAAACAGAAGGATAACAGCACTATCTTGTGTCAAGACCAACTGATCGGGCTGTAACTGGGACCCCATGTTATATACCTTTGTATTTTAGCATGAACTATAAGTATGTGTCAGCCTATTGGATGAGTTGTTAAGCTAACGATAAAAATACGCGCGTTTCGTGAGCATGACCGGCATCATCTCCGTTAGTATAGGACACCAAAAAAGCATCTTGTTATGCGGTTGGCTGTCGGTGAAACAAGCCCCCCCCATGAACCTACGTGGGGCGGGCGATGCTTGCCTGCTGTGGAAATCATGCTGAAAGTATTGCAGCATGAGATTGGCAGTGAACAAGAACCGTTGTAGGTAGTCATCTAGACTTTAATAGCCTACCTATGTCTGCCGCCCTTTCGGGCTATTTGTTAGGCCACCTTTGTGGATCTTAGTTGATATATGGTAGAAATGTAGCAAGGGTCTATAATTGCTAGGCGAGCTAGGTACTTCTATGTAGCAGAATTTCACTGACGCAGCGTTAAAGACTATATTTAAGCTGCTTGGTACTATAATAATAGAAGGTCGCATGAAATTCATAAACTCTTAAAGCTATAAGCATGAATTGATCAAGAATGTAAATATAGAACTATAAGTAAAAGTCCAAAGGGGTATAAGAGATTGGTGTTAACTTGCTAGATACATAGTATATACTTGAAAGAAATGAGTGCTTTACAACAGGTGGTATTGTGTACTATAAGCGAGGCCGAAACACATACATGCACACCCGCGGAAACGTTGCCAAACGAGACTCGAACGTGAACATCGAGGCTTTCCAAGAATGCTGAACTACCCAATGGCTGGCGGATTTGCAGAGACAATTGACACGTTGTACACATGACATTGGACAAACGCAACTCATAAATTGGCAGCGTTGAAGATATGTCACACTTAGTTGTGACTCTTGAGAGCTGCAGCCAAACGGGGGTATGATTATGGTACCTAGGTACAACGAAGGTGCCTAGTACTGCTCCTTTTCCTCTAGAGGGTCACTCATCCCGAGAGTTACACCTACGAGTTGGCAGCCACGTCCATACTTTTTATTGCGGGTGTAACGGCCACTGAAGGGAACGGCGATGTTGCCACGAACAACGCACTGGCCGATAAACTGGTGGCTATTGCCGCGACCTTTGAGCGCGTTGTCGTGAAATACATGGTTGTTAGTGACGGGCCCTAGTACACCATCTGATAGTACTAGCGATCCTACAATCTGATCTCCGGTACCAACGTGTTCATTGTGGTCAAATTCCGCATTACGCAGGCCCGGTTGATGACTAGGTAGGGTGAAATAATCTCGACTCTGCCTCAGTAGCTCTTGTTCTTGCCGAGATGGCTGTGGAAAAGGGTAATCGCTGGGGTTGGAGGAACCATAGACATCCCCAGACGATGCGGGGGGACTGCTGTGACCTTCATAGAGATAAGAGCTGTCTGCTGCATTGCCACCACCCCGAGGCGTGCTGGTAATCACGGGCCTGGCGTGCCCACTAGCTGCTGGGCACTCAGCACAATGACAGGTGCCGTTTCGTGGCTCGGGGGCGTCGGCATTTGAGGACTCGGCGATAGATGGGGCTGATGAGCGATTGCCTTTACTAAATGGAGATCGAATGTTGCGCCCCAACCAGCGCTTGAAACGCCCAGAAGACTCCGAACCGTACCCACTATCGGGACTTTTAGCGCGTGTGGTCGGCTGCTGACTTCTGCCGGGCGACCGGTTGTCAGCCTGTTGTCTGAATAAAGCTCCGTGGCCCATCGTGAGCTACTTAGGTAGGTATGACAGCAGATGACAAGCTGAAAAAAAAGGTGAACGAAGAGATAACGCCTTGCGAAGGAGAGTGGGTTTTTTCGGTGTATCGGTTATAATCATTGACCGCAAGAAAGAAATGGAAGAGGGAGGTGGGCGGCAGGCCAGAATCTGACCGAGCCTTGTCTTGGTGTTCATATATCAATCATCAATAGTAGCGTTCCAGCGTAGCGCCAGTCATTTTACTTGGACTGTAAAGCTGACATGCATGAAATAAATTAATATCCCCCCTTTTCAAAGTGCATATTATACGCTGGCAAGCAGAACAAAATAAGTCAGGGGTAAGCCAGAATCCGACCAAGCCTTATGTTAGTGTTTATATTACCAGCAGTGAGGGCCTCAATGAATTGTTTGGTGCCGGAGCGGGAGATCGTTCTGAGGTTGTTGACGAGGTCCTGTTCCGAGTCTGTCTGGCTGACTTCCTTATGAGAGTGGATTGTGCATGGTAGAACATACAGCTTTGGTTATACTGATACCGGTAAGGGTCAAGGATTTGTTCTCCTTGTCAGGGGTGATGTCGATGCGGAGGTTTTTTCCCGGCATCGAGCTTGCCGGGATCCGACAGTCTCATATCTGACCTTGCCTAGGGCATCGGAAATCGATCATTAATAGCAGCGTTTCTACTGTGGCCCCAGTCATCTTACTTGGACTGTCAAGCTGGCCTGCATGAAATAAATTAACATCCCCCCTTTCAAAGTGAATATTATACGCAGGCAAGCAGAACAAAATGAGTCGGGGGCAAGACTTTGCGTCCTGCCTGCCTGCTTATTCCCCCAATCCGCCCACAGGATTTATATTGCACAAGCGAAGAAGGGATCAGGAAGACATGTCATTGGGTGGTTCACCTTTCATACAGGCTTAGGCAAACTCCCAAGGTTCGCCTAGATTTGCCTACCACGAACGGCGTATCATTGGTATTGAGCAGGACTCGTCGTTGTATTCGATTATTGCAGCAGACTACATTAGATGCTAGCATGAAGAGTCTATTGTCAGTCACAACAGTTTTGTTTCAAGGGCTTGAAATAAGATTCAGAAGGCCGACCATTATTATATGTAACAAGGTCCGTGGCGCCTTCTTAATCTATGGGGCGCACCAGGGACTATCTACGCGCCTCATTGCCTTGCCTTATATGGTTGTATTCAGACCTTTATTTAGCTGTGTTTTGTCATCTATGGTCGCGTCCTGTTTCCCCCTAAGGAGTCTATAAAGTTGCTTTCCGATTAGTCTAAAAAGAGTATTGTGATTGATTTAGTCGCCAGATGAGCCGAGAAGCAAAAAGGTGCCGGGAAATGACAGGTCCTTAGAGGTCTGTGAGGGATAGAATAGACCGCTGCGTTGCAATTGGTATGGGCTTCAGATTATAATAATCGACTATGGCTGCCTTGAGATTGTTAAGAAATTTGGCACTCTTAGTACTAACATCTTTAAATCAGGGCTTGGAATTGGATCTCTTCCGACCTTTAAAGGCTAGCCTTAAATTTATATATAAACCTAGCGATGATTCTGACTTTGAAGTCTGCTACTATGCCTCAAGTAGGCAAGGGCTAAGTGGCTTTGATTTTGGTGCTGTCGAGACGTGTGTGATGTGGGGGCGCGCGCCGAAGGTGTGGCCCGAGTTGCGCAACGAAAACAGCATACAAGTACCTATTCAAGACATATATTAACAGTTAACCAAGCAGGGGGTAAAAATGTCATAGCATGGTATTAAGACACCATTTAAAGGGATATAGAGACGCGAATTGATTCATCAGTATTTCTCAGATTACAAAAGCACATCACGCAAACTTACGTTCGCAGCTTGCCCAGGTGAAGGGTGTCTGGTGTGCCGGCATCACCTCTTTCTGAAAGCAGTTCCCCCCGGCCGTTCACGAGATCCTTGATCGCGCTGAAGAAACATTGAATTTTGAAACACCGAATAGGTATGAGCCCGCTGCTGAGGTCTTCTATGAAAGACACCTTAGCCTGGCTAGACCATGGCCGGCGAAGGAAGTTGAAGGAAGTTCAGGCTGCACTTGAGCCGCATTCCAACGTGTTGCATTCTTCCACTAGGACCACCCAGCTGGTTCTCTTCCTGATGGGCTGTAACATTGTTGGGTGATTAAAAGTAACCATACAGCATGACCTTTCGGATAGTTTGCTACGTTGAGGATAAAAATAGTACAGTTGGTCCAAGAATCATGAAACGCCACACCACAGATGCTGCTTCTTTCTTTTCATCTCCTCTTTTATGATAATTCGAGATGGGAATGTTGTGCTTTCTGTCAGAGTTTTGGTTGTATCTTGAGCGAAGTTAAGCCACCGGTAGGTCACAGCTGCGTCGAAGTCAGGGGGAAGGGCTCAATATTATGGATTCCCGAGTCTCAGCCAACTGACTGGAGGAGACTAAGACCTTTATATAACCAAATATCTACTATATACTCATCCATAAGGAGCCTACTAGCCTCCTGCGTACTTGGTGCCTGACACTCTCCAGGTCAACTTGATGAAGTAGAAACGTGTATCCATCGGGATATACTAACGTCGGATCATGCAACCACAATCGCGATTGGGCGATCCAGACACCATGCACCGGGAACCAGGACCGGCAATTTTATCCAATCCCAGATTCTACCAAAATTCAAACCAGTTAGTCCCCTAGTGTTATTATTCCCCCTTTGGTGGGTATTGCATGTCGTTTTTTATGCTGTCGAGACGTGCTCCCGACGCGTTGCTTGAATTCTTACTCTTTACGGTGTTTGCTGACCCCATCGTGCAAATAGTAACAGCGGCGATCAAATACTTGGTGTACATTATGCTAATGAGCGATGGAAAGAGAACTACCCCTTTTCAAATTCGCACTATCAACAGTTCGAAAATAATCAGAATGACGGCTCCGGCGACCAAAATAATGGGGTAAATTACAGTCAAAGGGGACTTCAACAGCTGCTACACTTGAACCTAACCTCCCCCAACCTGACTTTGGTATGTATTGTGGCCCTCGTGGTAATAATACCATTGTCACTTGGGCTCGGATTAGGATTGGGCTCAAGGCGAGACCATAATGAATCAGGGTAATATTGCAGTCGTGATTACTTATCTCTTGAAAGCAAAGCTTTGACTAACACATTCTCAGGGAACCGAGTTTGGCGGCACTGCCGCCCACCACCTCCAACAAGGCCACATTGCCTGCTACCACAACAGTCGACATGACCTCCACCACTACCTCCAACACTTCAACAACGCCTGCGCCAACGCCTGCGCCAACTCTAAGTCGATGCGAATATGGGTGCTATCAAGACTATGTGGAAATGTCAGGCTGCCACGAAAGGTGCCCCGGGGCATCTTGCTTGGACGATACTGGGTGCGAGGATCCATACCCGTGCATATCAGGTACTTGCTGTTACACTGGCTGCTTGCCGGATTGGAGCTGCAACGGGTGGTGCGCCGGCCCCCTGACGTGTATCTCGGCACCCTCGACAGTCACCACAGCGGCATCAACATGTTCAGGCACACGTGGATGAGCGAGAGTCCCTGAATAATTAGCTAAATGCTAGCCTGACTGTATCCCTAGTTGTTTGACCTTGCTAGTAGGCGATAGGAATGAACAGGGCTCATTGCCCATGGAGAGAAAAGGAGGCTGTGATGCGTGATTAGGTCTAGGTTCCTTGGTATATCTGGGGAGTTGGGCGAATGGTCGGTTTATTAAACAGGAACCCCGCGGACGTTGGTTTTAGTTGGTTTTATCATGAAGATGGCATCAAGGCGTTTGTGGATGTTGCTTTAAATCGCATATCTTTAAGTAAGGCCCTGTATATTTTGAACCTAGAAAAAATATAGGCATTCCTACAGTCGTTGTCATAGTAGCCACCACAGCTTTATGTGCGTCGATTGTATGGCAGAGATGAATGTAGAGATAGAATGTAAAAGCAATAGGAGGGGCCCTAGTAACAAAAAGCCTGGCTTCCTCGCTCACAGCAGCAATACGACTCTACAAAATTACCCTGTACAGAACCGGCTGATACGCCCGAAATACCCCGGCGAGCGATGGACGCAGGATCCGTTTGCTTGTCATGCTGCTGAGGCGCATATCAGGAGCTGTGAACTTGAGTTTTTCGGAAGGCTGAGACATGTGAGATGCAAGCCGAATTGTTTCCTGGGTGACAATGACAGTAAGTCCGATACCGAACTTTCAAGTTCCTCGGCTTCGTTTGACAAGAACTGCCAGAGCGAATGTTGTGTATTCACTTGCGGTAGCGGCCGTTATGACAGCCTATCTTATACTACCTATAGGGGTGATCCCCGTTTTTTAACAGGGTGGTGCCAGCATGATGTAAGGGTTGCAGACCTGGTTCAAGGTAGCTGTTCTAACATTGCCTGGCTAAAACACTTCAGTTGCAACCTTTTGAAGATATACGCTGTTAAACTGATATTACGGATAGACACGAAGTTGTAATGATATCAAAATAAAAAAAGAAGGACCGTTCGAATTTTCTAAATTAAAAAAGCAGTCGCGACTAAAAATAAAACAACCGTTAGGCTTTGCGCCAAAACGTAACCACCCATTTGTTACAGCACTGTAATATAATGCATGTAACAGACTACTAGATTTTTGGACAAAGTGACCTACATAAAGTCTACGCTCCATCATGCCCCAAAAAGGGGTCCCCCTCGGGTAGGTATTGAAACGGCCACGGGTGACTGCAGGACCCGTGAACCTCAGCCAAGGAGGAAATCTAAAAATCACCCATCACAAGCTGATAGAATCTAGTTAAATCAATAGGGCAATAAGTGATCACGTAGATTTGGACGTATTCAAGCAATAAAATAGGTCTTACGGAGTAGTCTAGCAGTATGGAATTAAACCAGCGCTTACACAAGTGAGCTTACTAGCGCTAGTGAAGTAATCGTATTGTTGTCCTATCTATTCTATAGCAGAATTTCTACAGCTTAAATATTCGTCTGTAAGCATACGGGCATCTTTAAAGGACTGCGATATCGCAGTCCTACTAGATGCGTTAGCGCGCTCGCTTTTCGCGAGCTTCCCAAATTGGCTGGTATGCTCACAACCTCTTGTGCCCTTCAGCCCACTTGAGGAGCGTACCTACGATTGGAGTGCTCCGTCACAATAGGAAAAACAACGATTGAATTGTTGGCTAAAATCTGGGGTGGTGAAGTCCAGAAAATTCGGAATCCATCGCGAAATCGGTAAAATAATAAACACTAATGGCATCCTTGCCCCTTAGCCCCTTACGTGAGTTTCGGACCCTAATATTGCAATTTACATAAGCCATAACACTTACACTGCTTCAGTATACAATCCTATCCCAGATGAGTGAAGTTAGGAACCACTGATTAATACGTGCCTATAGATCTACGAGAGAAGCTACGTTCGGCAGGGGTTCGCCTCATTCTAATACAGAATGAAGCAGATAATGTATCAGCAGTAGTAGCCTCAGGTGATTCCGACCATATCGTTACTGAAGCGTGGTTCGATATTGTTGAGTGGATGGTTGTGTCACGGTCTACACCGCTGGTGGTTCCAGTAATGACTTATTGTCATTGCACAGAGAAGGAGAAGTTCTATCTATACAGCAGAGGTTTCGTAGCCAGTATATATAGGCGCGGGCTGAAGGCCCGTGCATCTATACCCCTGACTGTCGGAGAATATTCCGTAGCGTTCCGTGACAGGTTGATAGCTGCTGATGTATCCCGCTTATTGAAAAGCGGGCTTGATGTTACTTTGAGAAAACGGTGTTGCACCTGGCACACGAACGAAGGCAAGGCTCCGCGGCAATATGTGCTATATAAGCTATTTTACAGAATCACACAGACTTAAGTGTGTGTACGCGGTGTAGTGAATAGGGGCGGTGTAACCCGGCAGTATTCCTGATCAAGATTATCACTGTTTATTTGGACTCTTTAAAATCAAGTAAATGTACTAATGTTTCAGTTCATACTAAAGAGAAAGTATCCGGCGTACTGCGTGTCTGACGAAGCTGTCCTATAGACTCACCATCCATGATTCCAGATATATAGGCTGCTCCGACAACGGAGTACATCCCACTACTCAGCGGACGAAGAATGATAGGTACGGGACTGCCCAAAAGAATCGTAACAATGTCTCCCGACTGAGTTTCGTAAGGAGCGACGCCTAGGTATCCACCATCGGTTGTGATCAGCCGTTTAAAGTTCATCCCGTGCCCCATGCTGCGCTCAATATCATTGCGTCTACTTGCTGTTACAGATGGCACTGGAATAACGGCTATCGCCTGAGCCATGCGTTCAGACACCGTTTTACCGAAGAGCATGAATCCTCCAATCCATGAACAACGCCAATCGAATCTCCAGTGCGCTTTGTCTGGCCCTGTAGACTTCAAACGCGCGTCTGCTTCCTTGAAGCATGTTGCAAGGATCAGACCTGTCTCAGCAGGCACGAACGCATCCTTTTCTTGATTGATTATGACCGCTTTCCAAAGGCCCTCAAAAATCAGCTCCTCACTAGGATAAACACAAGCAGCGCTGCGAGGTTGTGTCATGGGGCTTGGATCCTGCATTGCGTGAGGAGGAAGCTCTTCAGCGTGCGATACACCGTCAACGATATCAAATATGTATCCCTTACAGTTCAGAATCTTGCGGGAAGTATCGGATAAGTCGAAATGGGCTTGTGCTGGTTCGTCTGCCGAAGCTGAGTAACGAGAGGCACATTCAAGTGTGTCTCCTGAATTATGCGGCTCAATAAGACCGGCCGCGGTTTGTGACATCCATTCCGGGCTCCAACTAGGAAGTTGAGGCGTCGATCTTGGGCGAGTGTTGTGACTTAGCATCTCTAGGGACTTAGTTTCGATTATGTGGTTCATGACAAATGTGCTGTATACATCAGAAAGAGAATCGGTGTAGCTCGGTTTGGCCACGAATCCGTCGGATGCCATACCTATCCTCGAAAAGATCTCGTCGCGAGGATCAGTAACTTTAGAGCTCATAGTACGGTAATGACATTTAATGAAGGACATGGTGTTTCCGCTCAACCTAGCGTCCTTCAGGCGTTTGATTCCATCCAGGATATGAAAAGTGTGTTCATGGAGATCCAACCCGTACTTCTTGCCAAGTATGTTGCAAATCTCTTCCCAGTCTACGCGTAGTGCCTGGTCGTGGTTGAAAACATCTGCACCGCTGAGAATCCGTCTGCCGCAGCAAAAGTCTGTCGTGCGAGCTAGCACAACCTCTTGCAAGACCCAACCTCGCAGCCACCAGCGACGCTTCCACAGTGCATTTAGCGCTTTCCAATGAACCTCGTAACTTGTATCGTGGGCAATCGCCATCACTCTTGCTTGTCCGACCTCACCGTCTCGGTGGCAACTAGAGAGAAGCTTTATGAACTCTACCGCAACATCGGAGTCGTTCGCTTCTTCACCGAGCCACACAAAGACGGAATCCGCTTTGCTGTAGATTTCTCCCATCAGTGTTACCTGCGAAGCCCGCTCATCAAGGTTGGACTGGTCAATACAAATAGCATCAGCCCATATGCATTCCTTGCGATCTCGGCTGAGGTCTCTTATAGCCCTAAGAGCCGAAACGAGATTCTCTCCGATAGGTATAGGTCTGTTGTTGATGAAGATGATGTTTGTTCGAATACTCTCTGTCTTTCCGTCATCAACATCACCACGCCAGGTATACGAAAGCGCGCGGAAGGGTGGGAGTTGATTAAGTTTAAATTGATTCATCTGACATGAGATTATGTCGTTGTGATCTACATCAATTTGGCTCAGGAGCCGGATTTCGGGAGCATTAGGATTTGTCGACAGTGCCTTAAAAATATAAGGCTGGGAGCTCTGTGTACAAATGCTAGATGCATGGGTCGGTCTTGCCGTTCCCTTGGTAGACATGTTTGATCAGAAACGAATAATTCAGCGTCGAAGCAAGAGGAGAATATCTGGAATTCTGCGTCCTTTATTAGTGTAATCAAGATTGTACCGACGGTGTGAAAGTTAATACTTAGCAAGCTTTTTATACTTGTCATTCTAGCATTTTTTGTCATAGAATTTCGAATACGGGTTGCTTTTCATCATTTACCTAAGAAACAAAGCAACTAGGCTACCTATAGCCCTTAAAGACGCATTCATAAAACTTAAGTTCCCCCTCCCACTATCGGTGACTGGATCATCATAGAATTTAAATTGCATAAAATCAGGCAGGCTACGTGAAACTAAGAATACCCTCTCTAGATAGTTATTAAGGCGACCTATCAGCTTTTCATGTCTTAAAACAATGTCGTGTCGGTCGCCTGTAGACCGCTATGCTGATAGACCGAAGGATCCGGCGATCTCCTAAAATGGGATACCCAGGACTCCGTACGTGTATATGCCACCTCCGACTACTACGACCCCGTGATCGTAGGCACTAGTGGCGTGATATTGTTATTTATGCACCTTTTTTTAACTTGCCACCGTTATTTTCTGGATCAATGTTATATCTGTTCTGGTTCCTTGGTCTTTAAAATTGAAAATTTGTTGCTAGGTCTTAGACAATATAACATTGCTCAACGCATTGGTTTTCTGAAATAGATTGTCAATGACGCAATGAAGAGGGGTTATGCACAGAGTGTTAACCTGGCCGTCTACTCCCAGCCCAATATAGGTACGTCGTGTAATAATAGGTTGCAAGTGCAAGTCTAGAAAAGCTATACCACTTACGCAAGGTCGGTGAGAAATTAAAGTGCCTTGGTATGGCATATTTTGTATACAAATATTCGCGCTGGCCCACTAAGTATGGGACCAACATATTAATCAGCTTCGAGCTCACTCCCTTAAGATATCTAGGTGGTGCTGCCTCCATATCTCCTAACTAATTCGAATGTTAAATTAATTTAGCGACCGTGCGCTTCTGCCGTGGATTGGAGAAATTATGGTAAATATCAAGCTCGGGAATACTTTTAACAAGGGAATTGACAAGGTCCTAGAGAAATTAGAGATACCCAGCACTTATCATATTCCTTCTATAGTTTCTGACCTGGGGAAAAAGCAAGAATCTGCAAGCTAAACGCTGACCCGCAGCATTAAATGGTAATATTTTGTAAGATTCAGGTTGAGTAGTCTGTTTATTGGCTCTCCTATGCATATTAAGCATGAGTTATGATTCTTATGTAGGCAACTTAGATATGGGGCTTCATTGCGAGGCTATGTAGTCCCCCAACAATTAGCCATGGTGTGTAGTAGGACTACACATGCTTATATTGGTAGGGCAATTCATATGAGTTGATTAGACACGTGTCGTGTTGTCGGTATGACCGACTTGTGCATTTGGTCCCTTGAGGTCATCCCTACATGCTAATAAGAGTGATCGGTATTATTGTTCCGAGCTGGATGATATGTAGCTTGCCGCGTAGATATATCTAACCCCACTGCTTTATGTTCCTCACATCTTGCACTAGATCATATCGCGTGATAAGCAACTTTGTCACGGAACAGACCTGCAGCATTAAACCACAACGCTATCAAAAGATAGAACGGCCAGACGCCCGAGCCAGCCGCTCGCTTTGGCTATGAAACTTACAAGGGTTGTTAGAAAAGAACATATAGCCTTGGTGTCTGGAAGAGGCACGGGCGTTGTCTATTCTCAGTCCATGCCTCCTTCCTAGGCATGTCTTGTTATGTCCTGCTGCGCTCCGTGGTACGATGGTAGACGTAATACAGGATCTTTAGCCCGTATTGCCCGCCCTGGCGACGCTGTTCTTCTTCGCCTGCAGGGCATTCTTTGCGCCACTGACATTTAATTAAAACCACTCTGCCGCTATTCCTGACTCATTTGATTAATGATGGTCTTGGTATGAGGTACAGTGGTGCTATGCAGCCATGCCCTCAACGGTAGAATTTCGACTGGCAATCAACAGGAGTGGGAGTCTTCGGCAATTTCTATTCGTCATGCCGCCCTACTAACAGGAACTTCAGAAATAGTAGGCTGCCAGGCCTCCTCTCTTTGAAACCTCTGTCTGTCCTCAAAAGGCGCGTCCTACGAGTGCGTAATCTGATGAAAGCTGTCATTTTCTCCAATATTTAAGCCAGAAATGCTATCAATCGGTTAATACGCGCGAACGGAAGACGTTAAAAACCTGAAGAAGAAGCCGTCGTGCTAGATAGAGTTGGAGGCAATCCACCTAACACCAGAAGATGACGGTAGGCGATGGTCTTATCTAAGCGATATCAGCGGATGAGATTCGAGCAAACGGGCGAGGCTGTTGACATGGCGCGTGAGGCCGTGGCTTTGGCTCCAGCCGGTAACCCTCACAACCAAGCAACCATGACCAACCTCTCAGTAGCATTATCTAGCAACGATACAAGTCCACTGGGAACATGCCAGATAGAGAAGAGGCGATTCGAGTCAGTCGAAAGGCATTCGTAGGAATGCGAGAAGATGATCCTGTATATGTCACAAGACTGAACAATCTCGTTTTTGCCTATCAAATACAAGCTAGCTTTCGTTGAATAATATCCAAGGCAGGTAGTCAATTTCACTAAGTGGCCACAGCTCAGGCTTAGCCGTTTCAACGAAACACACATCCTAAAGTCGTACTTGATTGAGCACGTCAACTACAGCGACAATAAGTAGTAACGTAACGAATTCCATTAAACTACCCTTAAACCATTCATTTTACCGATGTCATCCGCTCGTTCATAAATACATACAAGTGCTACCTTACCGCTAGATAGCCAGGGGCCAGTCAAACAAACCAACGAACCAACCAGTAAGTGACACAAGCGCTCAGTTATTTCATGTTTCAATCATGATGCATGGCCGCTCTTTCTTACTTGATCTTTTTTTCCCTTGGCTTGTTTTTCCTACCGTGAGTTCTACTACCTGTCTCCTAATTGATGTCAAAGAACGGCTTGAGCTTAATGATAAGCTGCCATTCGTCATTGGTGACCTCCTTACGATAGAACTCCTTCAGACAGTCGATGCTGGCTCGCGAGATCAAGCTGTACAGTGTGTCTGTCTCCTCGAGCTGTCGACCGTATGTCGGCTGGTGACCACCCATTTCAATCTTGACAGCTACCGAGGGTTGCCCCTTCTTGCAGATCGGGATCTGCTTATGATCTCTTTCAATCGATGACCTGCGTAATTTGTCAGTAATGAGAAAACGATGATACAACAAACGAAGTTGGCTGTTGTCGAAGTATGGTCAACTTACACTCGGCCCAAACTTATAACTTCCCTGACACCCGTTGTAGGGTTCTGCTTGACAGCAGCTATCGGCGTGCCCACGCGGAGGTTGCCATCTATTACATCGACTCCCACGACGATGGGGTTAGTCTTATTGAAAACCGCAACCGTGTTGAGGACGCAGGGGAAGACGGCTAGTAATTTGGACTCCTCCTTCTTCTTCTCGAGTTGCTCTTCCATGTGCTTCGTGAAGGCGTCGAACAGGTGATAAATAATGTCGGCGGTGAAGATCTTAATACCGTTCTCCTCAGCGTAGGCCTGAGCTTCCTTATCCACCTTAACATCGAAACAAAGCATAACAGCGTAGTCAGGACTCTTTTCCAACATCGTACCGCACTGCATTACATCACGCTTGAACACAGGACCAATTCCTACGTTAGCCACGGGAATCTTGCAATCTTTCAAGAAATCGAGAAGGGCCTCGAGCGAACCCAGGGTTGACGCTTGCACACTGACACCTCGTCCGGATGTAGATACACGGCTGAACAGCTTGTTCAAATCCGCCTCGACCTCTTCTTCTAGATCTTCTTCGTCGTCGTCGGGTCCAACCACAAGCAACCGAGAACCAGCGATAGCGCCTTCAAGGCCAGGGGCACTAATCTTGACACCCATAGCTGCCTTCACCTCCTTGTTGTGTACATATTGGGACTTGACACGTAGTTCTTTCATGACAGCCGGAGTAAGCAGCGCTCGAATATTCGTAGTGATGGCTCCTTCGACACCACACACGACTATCCGGTCACCTTCCCGAAGAATACCGTTTGACAAGATGACATCGATAGTCATACCAAACCCTTCTATGGCTTTGACTTCCAGGACAGTGGCCTGAACTTCTGAAAGATACATGAGTGAACCAACCATTCTTTCCTGGGTCAGTTGTAAAATGAGTTTCAACATATCTGGGATACCCTCGCCAGTGTGAGCAGAGGTAGGAACCAATGAAACGTATCGGGCCATCGACTTGTTCTCGTAGTACAGCTCGGCGTTGAACCCCTGTTCGGCAAAGGCAAGTTTGGTCTGCTCCAACCGGTTCTTGAATTCGTTCTGCACACCTCGGCTCTGAAGAGCTAAACTCTCCTGGAACCCGTTGTTATCTACCTTCTTCCAACCGTATAGACGGTCAATCTTGTTGAGTGCCACAATGAAAGGTGTCTTCCGGTCACGGAGCAGCTTCATCGATTCAAGGGTCTGAGGCTCCAGACCGTGCATGATATCGACAACCAGAATAGCAATGTTACAAAGCGAAGAACCTCTGGAACGCAAATTGGAGAAAGACTCGTGACCAGGTGTGTCGATGATCAAGAGACCTGGGACCTTCAATTCAAACTTTCCGTCCTGGTTTACAACAGCAGTCTTCTGCTTGATAGCCTCGCCTGGCGAAAGGATATTAGTAACTGATTCCAGCCGTGGGAGCGACGTTATAACAAACCTGGGAAGTATGTAGCACCAATCTGCTGTGTAATACCACCCGCTTCTCCTTCCTGAACGTTCGTTTGTCGAATCTTATCTAGTAGCTTGGTCTTTCCGGTATCGACGTGACCCAAAATACAGCAAATAGGACTCCGAAGATTTTCTTTAGATCTGGCAGCCAAAGCAGCCTGGTGGGCTTTCTCTCTCCGTTCAGCAGCCTCCCTCTTTCGCTTGGCCTCGGCAGCTCGAGCAGCCGTTGTCTCCTCATCATCAGATGACTCTTCTTCTGATTCGGACTCGGACTCGGCGGCCTTCGTTCGTGAAGGCAAGGCTTTAGTGGGCTCCTTGGAAGAAACTTTCTTTTCAGCTTCTTGATCTGAATCAGCATCCCAGCTATCCTTGACATCATCACCTGAAGCCGCGGCAGCCTCCCAGTCATCTTCGATCTCTTCTTCTTCCCGAGCTTTCTTAGCAGCAGCTTCAGCGGCGGCTTTTGCGGCGGCTTCTTCGGCAGCCTTAGCCTCAGCCTCCTTGGCTGCAGCTTCCGCTTGTAGTCTTGCCCGTTCGGCCGCTTCGGCCAAGGCTTTCTCTTCATCCACCTATAAAAGAATTAGTAAAGGCAACACATAAGCAGGCTTAAGGAGATTGGGCGATAACCTTTTGGTCAGTCTTCTTGCCGCGCTTTTTGCTGTCGTATGTGACCTTTTTCTTCTTCTCCTCGCCGTCTTCCGAAGGCCCAACCTGGAGACCGGCGGCAATCATCTGCTGTAGCTTCCTCTCATTGCGAGCCTTTTCTTCCTTTTGCGCCTTAGTGAGGTACTTTCCTTCCTTCTTGAGCTGCTCGATCTTCTCTTTTTCCTTTTGCTTCTTGCGGGCCTTCTCTTCTTCTCTTCGCTTAGCCTCTTCTGCTTCCTCCTTCTCTAGTGCCGCAAGACGAGCTTTCTCTTCCTCGGCAGATCGTTCGGCTTCTTCGCGTTGCCGCCGTAAATCCTCCTGTTGTTTCTGAAGGGCGGCTAAGTGTGGCGGAAGCTTCTTGCCCTTTTTCGCCGGGGCTTCGACAGCGGCTGCCGGGGCTGCGGCCTCTTTCTTCTCCTCGGCGGCGGCTTTTGCAGGCTCTGCGGCTTTAGCAGCGGGTGCAGGTGCGGTGGTCTTCTTCTTGGCAGCCTGGACAAAACAGAGACGGTTAGAGCTCGGAATGGATTTAGATGCGAGAAAGTACGAACCTGCTCCTTTTTCCTCTGCTTTTCTCTCTCCTTTTTCAGTTTCTCCTTCTCAGCCTTGGTTAGTATTCTACCGTCGCCGGCATCATCTCCATCAGCAGCAGCAGCGGCGGCAGCGGCGGGGCCCTTGGCAGCAGGCTGATTCTTGTTCTGCTTCCCTCCCTTTCCCTTCTTTTCTGGCAGAGCGAACTCGTCGTCGGCTGTGGCTTCTTGGGGGGGCTTGAAGGCGCTGATGTCGGTGGGCTCTGGGGTGGCGGGTTTCGCGTCGCCGTCAACGAAGTTCTCGGACAAGCCCTTCTTCTTGCGCTTCTCTCTGTTCTTCTTCATCATGGCCATGAGGCCGCCGACGGGCGCATCATCCTCCTCAGCCTGCTCCTCGGGGGCATCGGCGGCAGGAGCGGCGTCGCCATTTGCGGGTGCAATGGACTCGCCAAGGTCAGCTTCCCAGTCGTCAGCCGCCTTCTTACCTCCCTTCTTCTTAGGCGGCATCGTAGCGGTCTAATGGGGCTGTCGGCAAATGCTTTCAATGACGATACAGGGTACCTAGTGCTACGTAGCAAAACGCAGCGAAACTGGACGGCTGTGATTGACAAGAAGGTATGCCAAATCGTGGACGCGGGGGTCCTGGTCTGCGAGTAGCCAGGCAGATGAGGCGAGGTGGGGTGAAAGGATGCGATGTTTTAGACGACCGAGGAGAGATCAGGTAACGGGTCTAGTCTGGAGTCACGTCCCAGAAACTTCCAAGACATGGCACGGTCTCGTAGGCTTATCTCCGAGGGCAAAAAATATTGCAGGCGGAAAGAAAAGAGGACTATCTCCTGCTCGTTCTTTCACTGGATGGTGAGAGGGTTCACAGGTAGGGCCAGGTATTTGCTAGTATTTGGCAGTGGAGCTGGTTAATGTGGATGTGGGAAAGTGGGAAGGTTAGAGGCGGCTGGCTGGCCGGCCGCTTTGCGCTATGATATAAGACTGGTGGGGAGTTCACAGTTTCTTTCAAGTGGATAAATTAATTGTGTGAGCAGCTGTTAACTAAACCTGGGAACCTTCAATTTGTTACCGCAGAAATCGCCGAAAGCCTGAAGGGCCTGGGGGTTGGATAAGGACTTAAGCGAGTACAGAAAGTCTTATCTGCTATCGATAGATACCCTGACATTTGTGGTGGCGATAAACTAAGTATTTGCACAGCCCCCACCACCACATCTAAGTCAAGGAAGACTTAAAGAAAGTCTATGTAAAACCTACTTAGTATATACACCTTGATACATACACCCTTGAGCTAATAAAACAACAGCATCTAAAAAATCAGGAACAAGCATCAAACAAGTTGTTGGGATAGTTTACCAAAATGATTACGAAAAAGATACTCCGAATCGGGGAATCGAACCCCGGGCTTGACGGCACTGATAAGCTCTAAACCCCGGAGGTGAAGAGCTCGATGAGAGCGTCAAATGTTGGCCACTACACCAATTCGGATGCGTAAAGTATGTATCAATCGACCTCGGCCGGACTCGAACCGACAATCTCTAGAGGATCAGGATTACCGAAATCTAGCGCCCTAGCCATTAGGCCACGAGGCCAGGTTGATTGATTGATTGGTGTTGGGCGGCTTTGAGAGAGATTATGACTCGGAGTCGAAGGGGAGGAAAAGTGTGGAGGTTTTATCGCGATGGACCCACCAGAGAGTTTGGCGGCGTTTGGTTGGATGGTGGATCTACTGTGTGTAAAACTCTATGTTGATATACTAGAAGAAATTAAACTACCTAGGTTATGTTATGGTGTGTTAAGGGAATGTAGATGAAGGAAGAGGAAGCACGCCAGTAAATTGCCCTAAAATTCACATTCTCTTGAGAGTTTGCTATGGATCATACTAAAGTCTCACAGAACTGCTTTAGATAGGAACTTGGTTGTAGTTATCTAAGTATAAGCAATAATTATATTACCCTTCAACGTTTGATCTCGCCTCATATCTCAACTTCACCAAAAATCACAGTAATGAAAGAAGATCTGAAAGTCATAAGTGTACCATATCCGGATAAGGTCTATCTCAAATCGACAGCCAGCCTTGTATACTAGCCGGGCGGCCATAGTCTAGCTCTAACACCGCAATATCTCGTCACTATCGAACGAGATATGTTCCCAATTCCATCGTTACCATCCAGTCCCGGCCAGCTTCATTGTAATCATTACTTTTTGAATCTTCTTGTCCGCGTGTCATGTATGTCATCATCCTACGCACCATGGCCGTTTCAGGGGTGAATACTTCTAAGACTCAGGCTCTTCAACCTCCGGCTTCGCGGCTTCCGCATCCGTCATCTCCTCATCCTTGTTACCCTCGGCCTTCTCCGGCTCACCGGATTTACGGGCTTCCTCCTCGGCGGCCTTCTTTGCCGCCGCTTCGGCGTCAAGCTTGGCTTGCAACGCCTGACGGTCAGTCTCGACCTTGTCGAAGTATCTCTGGGTGATAGGTCCAGCCATGGCACGAATCTCGTCCATCTTGGCAATGTAAATAGCTTTGGTGGCGTCCTCGCCTTCCTCGTACAACCAATCCTGTCAAAAGTTAGCCACATCGCATTAGTGCATATGGAGAACATGGAGAACCTACCTCGCTTTCGGTGAGCTTGGATCTCAGCTTGTCCTTCTCCTCCTCGCTGGCGAAGTCGGCGTATTGGTCGTCTAGCTTGTTACGCATATCGTAGATGTAGGTCTCAAGTTCATTCTTTTTCTCTTCTGTATCGGCCACCAGTTTATCCTCCATGATCATAGCTGCTTCCTTCTCAAAGAGGCTGCTCTTGGTGTTGGCATCAAGGGAAGTGGTTCCGGCAACGATGGGTAGATCGCCCTTGCGAACTTGCTTCTTCACCTTTCGCGTCTTGGGCTTACCCTCAGCCTTCTTATCGTCTGTATCCATAGCCTAGGAGAAAATGTCAGTTGACGTTATGTCACCGAATAGCCTATCAGTCTAGCAGGATAGTTAGGAGACAAAACTCACATCAGGATCTTTCTTCTCGCCATCTTCCGTCTTCTCGTCCTTAATCTCCTCCTCGACCTCCTGGTCTTCGACGTAATAACCGCTCTCTACATTCAAGATGCCATGGATGTTAACCCTGGCCTTAAGTTTGCAAATCATGAATTCGGTCTTGGGGTCAGCTTTGACTCCCTTAACAGAGAAACGACCAATGAACGGAGGAACCTTGCCAGGAAGGTCTTCGGGCTTCGAGTATCGTGCCTCCAGATCAAAAGGCTGTTTTCTGTAGAAGGTAAGAATCTTAGTGGAAGGCAGGACATTGCCTCTGTTGAATACAGTCAAGCTTGTGTCCTCATCGGGAATATCTACGTCCTTCTCCCATGAAAACTCAATTGGGTAGTGGACAATATCTGAGACGGAGAAATCTCGGACCTTAAAGACCGGAGAAAGAATAGCACAGGCAAAGGCACAACCCCGAGCTATGGCCTCATCTTGGTTAAGAGTGAAGGAAAGACCCTTGCCGAAAAAGGCTTGAATTCTTTCCTTGATAGCTGGCACACGGGTGCTGCCACCGACCAGCTCAATGTAATCGATGTCATCTTTGGTTAGTTTGGCATCAGCGAGTGCCTGCTCCAGTGGTGCAGTAACCCGGTTTAGAAGGGGCTCAACGAGGGCCTCGAATTCTTGCCGTGTAACCATAGCGTTCACGTCAATATCGTTCATGAGCGACTCGATGTTTAACGGGGCTTGCTGGTTCGCAGACAGAATTTTCTTCATCTTTTCGGCAGCGGCTTCGACACGGGCCGCGGCCTTGGGGTTGCTCGTGATATCAATCCGATACTTGCCCTTGAATTCCTTCGCGAAATGATTGACTAGGGCCAAGTTGAAATCGCGACCACCGAAGTGGCGATCGAAGGCAGTTGACTTAACGGTCAGTTCGCCCTTCTTGAATTCAACTACGGAGCAGGAGTAGTTGCTGTGGCCGATATCGATGAAGGCGACACGGCGCGGCTTCTCGTTTTCAGCGGGCAAATCAAGCTTCGTGATACCGTAGCCCAAAGCGGCGGCAGTGGTGTCGTTCATAATCCGAAGCGGCTTGAGGCCGGCGATCTCGGCAGCGTCGAGAATGCTTCGTCGCTGGACGTCGGTGAACCATGGCGGCACACTCACAACCACATCTGCCACTGGCAGCTTGAGTTCGGTGGCAGCAGTCTGCTTGATCTTACTCAAAAACATAGCAACGAGCTGTGTGGCTGAGAACTTCTCCTTCTTGCCTTGGTACGAGACCTCGGCGCCCACCTGGCCGTTGCAGTCTACCAGGGCGGCCGAGACATATTGCTGCTCGATCTGAACTTCGGGGTCTTTGAGAGCGCGGCCAGCAAGACGCTTTAGGGAACCGACGGTGTTCTTAAGGTTTGAGATTTCTTGTGTCTTGGCCGGCTCACCAAGGTAGCGGGACTTGGGGCCGAATCCTACAAGGGAACTGAGGCAAAGGTTAGTTGAGACGGACCAACTATCATCGGCCAAGCAGGTGGCACTTACGGTGTTGCACGGTTAGACACTTCATTTGTAATCTAATCAACCAAACGATATGTCAGCCTTGTTGATGGGGTCACACTGATATTGAATGGATTAGGAGAGGGGTGTGACGTACAACATCGACGCCTCGATTTCTCGCTACAGCAATAACTGTGTTGAGCGTTCCGAAATCAACACCTAGAAGACAAACACCGATGTTAGCAGGAATAACGCAAACAGATGCGCCGGGATGTTTGATGTCCGGGACATCTGGGCGGGGGGGACATACCAACGACACTCATGTTGACGGAGGGAAACGTGAACAAAGGTAAGAGTGTACGCGCTGGATGGAATTCTCGATCGAGAATCGGTGAAGGCGGGTTCTTTTGGTGGGTTGAGCAACAAACAGAGCAAGCGGAAATAGGAACCAGTCGCAGCGGTGAGTGGGAGAGAAGGTCGGGGAATCGGTGGCGGTCGTGAAACCAAGTCGTCTGCAGTTGTTAAGGTACGGTGGATGTGTTCTAGTGACTGCCTCAAGCACCACAGCTAGAAGGGCGATTCTTTAAATAAGGAGGGAAAAAAAAAGCTGCCCAAATGCGCACTACAGGTTTACAGGCGTCGACTACCTAATAAGGTGGGAGAGCGAGGGGACCCAGGGATCTTGTGGTGGTAGAATTCTGGTGCAGGCTAGCCTCACCCGGGCTGCCCCTCCCTGTTCTCTAGCGACACCCCCTTCTTGGCGGGGCGTGCCATCACATTTTGCTGCGACGCGAAACTTCTAGACGCTTCAAGCAAACATCCGGCCAAAACATTTGCAACGCATGCGGTCCACCCTGGCCAACAGCGGCCACCGCCAGCCTTGTCCGCGAACCCATGCATTAGGTAATTCTTGTTTGCTATTATGTGTCGCCAAGTGCTCTTCTACCACATTGAATTTTTTTCCAAGGGATTTCTGTTAAATCGTATTATTATTGTTATTATTTCTAATCCTCTCTTCCGTCACAGCCGTCTTGGCCAGGTTTAACGACTACGACCACCCCCTTATCACCCCGCCTCCATTGTTATCGCTGTCTATCGGTCGCTATCGCTTCTTGAGTCAATGGTGGGGTTGAGTGTCTATTTTTTCCTCCCCGCTCAGACCGCCCCACCGTGCAGAAAATAGATGATGTAAGTCTCTATGACTAGGTAAAAGCCGATAAACCCAGTTTCTTGCTTTTTTCTAACGTTATATTATGATACTCGTAGGCATTTTGCTAAGAGCTTATCAACAAGCAGATGTGGCTTAAGTGATATAGTTTCAAGAGCCCAATCAGATGAATGACGCCATTTTTTGAATTCGTATGGGAAAGTAGCAAATCTCATCTCCAACTTATTGGGTTCGATGAACCACGGCCGTTTTGTCATGTGACAGACCATAAATTTGCGTATAGAATGAACAAACTACGTTGAGGCCATGATGTTCCGTCTATAGCTTTTTCCGATAAATTTTGTAATTTTTATTTTTATTTTTTGTCAGTCAACTATGTGCTTCTTATCTGCCCACGATGGTTCGATACCGCGACACACAGCTTCATAGTCGCGAAACTTCTGGCCATCTAGTGCCAGTTTTGGTGTTGTCCAGAACATGGTCCAATTCATATCCCTAAGCTTGAACGTACCCCTCGACCGCTCAAAATACCACTTGTTGACAGGATTGTCCTTTCGACTCCTCCAGCACACACCCTCGGGAAAGCAGTCCCGGACCATGGCGTTGAACACAATATCTGCCACACCTCCCGCCCCCTGACTTTTCCGGAGAACAGCGAACTTATCTAGGTACGGTACTCGTCGGCTTGGATCTGTCGTTCCCGGCGGACTCTCCCATGTCAGAAGGGCGCCTCCTTCGTATTCGCCTGCAATGATAATACCCGCGAGGTTGCCATTGATACGCTTTAGATAGTGTTCGACGTCTAGTTTCCGCCCGAAAGAGTCTTCGATCAAGTTGACCAGCCGTGAAAGATCAATTCGGGGGTCCGTTAAACTAAGGTTGCTCTGTCCTGGTTGCGGGGGCGTCCACGGCGTAGTTCTAGGGTTTGGAAATATAGTAAGAGGCATACCACGCTTCGCCAAGGTAGTCAAAGACCCGATTTGGCACGTTCCAGTTGACGATGTGATTGGTGTAAAGCGTTCGGTGGGTAGAGAAGACGACTGGACCGGTTTGTCAGTCAGAAGGCTGTGAATGAGTGGGTTCTGTCCTCTTCTAGTGCCAACGAGTGCAAGATCCATTACGTTATCCTCAGGCCTACGCTCCTTTGCTGCTTCTTGAGGAGTTGTAATGATCGCCGAAGAAGTTGGAGGAAGTAAGGAGAGAGCATCCCTTGCCAGTCTGGCATTCTCCAAATGGCGTGCCTTATCATTAGCTTCGCTTGATGTGCCCTGGCTCGTGGAGGCTTCCAAATCCGCCTGAACCTCCTGGAATTCATGTTCGAGATTCAAGAACAGATGTCGGCCTGTTGCTCGATTCTTCGCTGGTATGCCCCCTAATGAGTCAAGGACAATAATGCGATACACTTCGGCGGCCCTCAGTATCTTCGTAATGGGAGATTCATCGTCGGGAATTTGCACGAACTGAAGACCAGAGAGTTGTCTGGTGAGAGCCAGGATAACATCATTCACGTTGACGGGCTTGCGGATGCATGTGTCCACTGTGTATCCAAACGAAGGTATGATGGCGATAAGGTCGTCCTGCAAAGCAGTCATGAGCTCGCTCGGATTTCCTACAAATAAGTCGTTCGAAGTATACCGTGACGAGGGAGGCTCATCGTGCCTCGCTATAGTTATGGGCGAGTCAATTACTCGTGCGCCCGGGGCGTCGTCATTGTCGATGGCCGTGGCTATACGTCTTGCCTGTATAGTGGCAGTTTGCCGTCGAGTAATCTCGTCTTTACCGTCGCCATCGCAATCAACGACCACTATACTGACCAAGCCGAGCTTCCTAAGCCGACTAAGCGTCTTGGCCACTCCATTGAAGGTAGTCTTGTCTACATTCTGAGGCGCGTGGAACTTGACTAGGGCCACGAACAGGGGCTCCTCAATAGTCAAGTCTTGTTCCGACGTCGGACTAGGTTGTATAATGGCGGGTACCCCGTCACTAGTCTTGACGCCGGTTGCGAGAATAGCAGAAGGTTCAAGTGCGGCGCTGCGCTTGTTTAATTGTGTCTGTGCCGCGGTCCGTTGCTTGAAACTCGTTGCTTTTCTCTCTAGGAAAGGCACAAACCTGTTCATGTAGGCCTTGGCATCTCGCTTAGTAACCGAGGTTTCAAGGACGGAAACCAAAAAGTCCTGTATGCAATATGTATGAGTAAACTATTTTGCCAATGTAATATGAGAACCAACCATACTCTTTCTTGGTCTTTTCTTAGCTTCTGTGACTCTGAAATGGAGGCATAAGGCGACACAAACGGCACTGTCGTGCCACCGCTAGTTGCGGGTCGCGATGGGCGTGAAGCCAGCGTGGAGGACGCTCTCGTGCCTCCATGGTGGGACAATTCATCTGTTGTTTTATGGCCGGATTGTTTCAGCAACGGTGTCTATAGGAGAGAGGACAAATAAGCATCTAATTGTATCCAACGCGCTGCAATGTGGCCGTAGTAGGAGGGCTGGCTTATTGTAGTCGGTGATAGTGAGTGGGATACCGAGGTGAGCGAGTGACGTACATTCAAGCCAACAGCAGCCTTCCTACAGGCTGTTTGTCGCAAGATCATGACGCAGAGCACATCTTATATTTTCCCTTAGACCTAGCAATCGTGGAGGAATGATCTACTAAAACTCAAGAGGGCATCGGAATAGTGAATTGGCTGAGAATGAACAACGGCAACGTCAATGCTGAGCTTTATACCCAAAACTTTTGTACTACCTGCGTCAAAGCACACACCGTGACTCAAAATTTAAAAGTCGCATCGGTGGACACAAGGAATGCAACCATGGAGGGTAGCCGCAGCTATTACCGTACCTACCTAGAGTGATAAAGGTCCGATAAAACTTTGGGCACCCACTAGCGGCAGTTTATGGAAGAGCTAAGCCGCTATAAGGTATCGATCTCTAGGGCTCTCCACTACGACGTTAGCACTCGTGGACCCCTGGCTGGTTGCATTTGTTCGATTGACATTGAAGGTGAGCAAAACCCCAAGCTCCAAACCCCAAACCCCAAAGTCAGTGCATCGTGACAGGTACCATACGTAATGTCTTGGAGAAGCGTACCATGATCCTCCAGACCGTGGAGGCACATACCGCCACGAGACACGGTACGCAGGGGAACCATGACATTCAACCCAATGTTAGGCTTACTTATCTTGGCAATTAGCCAGAACCCAAAGGGCTCGGCTCGACTGTTTTACATAAATAAGTTGGACTTCAATCCAAGATGAGCGACAGGTCATTTCTTCTATACTATGTCCTCTTACCGATAAAGCATGCAAATCCATTTGGGGTATTCCGTGGATTAGCACAGTGAATATACATTATATAGTAGTATTTCCCAAAATGGCATCTCGTGTAGCTCGCCAACGAATGAAAATCTTAGAAACCGCCGTAAAACATCAAGTCGCACCAGCTCGCTCCTGCATTCCAAAGCTTAAAAGCAAATGAGCTAGGTATATCAGAATGGCGCCTACACTAGTGCTATGTAGTAAATGAAAGGCCCGAAGTCGGCAATGGCGACTTCTTTTCCATCAAATGATAAGTGAGCCGCGGCATGCCTTGATTCCGAATGTCGTCAACATACCCATCCACTCTTTTCCTTTATACCTCGTCAGGAAACTCGCAAAAATGGATACGGGCCCTGACACTCGCATGCCCACCTGCAGGGGTGTTGATATCGAGGAGGCCTCCATCACCCAGCTGCAGTGTTGGCTGCAAGACGGCAGATTCTCAGCGACAGACCTGACGGAATGCTACCTGGATAGGACGAGAAAAATCAATAAAGTTTTAAAGTCAGTTAGCACAAAGTTCATGTCATTCGAAGATGAGTGCTAATTTGGATTATGCACAGGGCTGTCATCGAGGTGAACCCAGATGCGTTAGACATAGCCCGCGAGAGAGATGGCGAGAGACAACGCGGGTTCCTCCGCGGCCCGCTTCACGGCATCCCGTTCCTCGTTAAAGATGTAAGCGTCGACCACATCAGTAGCTCAATAATCAAGTTATTATACGATTCTTATTCGTGATAATAGAATATCGCCACGAAAGATAAAATGCAAACCACGGCAGGGTCTACGAGTGAGCTATTCAAGCTCCATGTGCTAATTACACGTCATTTGATCCTCACTTTTTTTCAACATAGTGCTCATCGGGGCTGAGGTTCCTGAAGACGCCGAGGTCGTCAAATTACTCCGCAAAGCTGGCGCTGTGCTCTTAGGACATGCGAACTTATCGGAATGGGCTTCCATGAGAGCTACTTATTAGTACCTTGCCCCAAATATTGACTTAAAAAATATGATCGTTAGCTAAGGGCTATAGTGCCGAGGCTTATTCGAGCCGGGGCGGCCAAAGCCGGAGTCCGTACAATCTCGCCGAGAATCCAGGGGGTTCGAGCTGTGGCTCGGCCGCGGCCGTTGCGGCGAACATGTGTGCGTTTAGTCTGGGAACTGAGACAGACTCGAGCGTAAGCAGCGCAATTCTCTCTGCCCGATGACTATTTAATGCCAAAGACGGTTTCTAATCTTTCTAGGTTATACTGCCAGCCGATCGAAACGGTGTTGTAGGCATAAAGCCTACTGTTGGACTGACCTCACGCGAGGGGGTAATTCCCGAATCCCATAACCTCGATACAGTCGGTGCCTTTGGACGAACCGTTGCAGATGTAGCAGTAGTCTTTGATGCTATATGTCAGCCTCCCAGGTAATTTAGAGCCTAGATATTTGGTAACGAGAAGTGATTGACGAGAAATTACAGTCACTCTACAACTCAGATTGCCGGTCTGGAAACTTTGGAAGGTGCCCGGTTTGGTATGCCCTGGAAGCGAGTATGGGAAAAGGCTGCTTTAGATAAGTCCGCAAGGCCACAGTATCAGACCCTTCAAGCTCTAATCAATCGACTTCGAGCGTCAGGGGCAGAGGTCATACGAGTCGAAATACCCAGCGCCGAGGGCATGGTGCCTAAAGATGGCGGGTGGGATTGGTGCGAGATATTCCCCTTTTAGCAACCATGCCTACTGACTTAACTAGGGACTATCCCTCAAAGATTGGGCATCCAGAGCAATCGGAGTATACAGTAGCAAAGGTAGACTTCTACAACGACCTGAAGAAGTACCTGGCGGGCCTGACCGTCAATCCAAATAACATCCGCAGTCTCGAGGATGTAGTCGAGTACAACATTAAGCACACGGAGCGGGAAGGCGGAGTGCCAGGGACGCATCCAGCATGGCCAACGGGCCAAGACAGCTTCGAAAAAAGTTTGGCATCGAAGGGAATCGAGGATGAAACATATAAATCTGCGCTGAGTTTCATTCGGCAGAAGACACGAGAGGAAGGGATTGACGCTGCTCTGCACTACGAGGGCAAGCCCTTAGATGGCCTATTGGTCCCCGTTCAGGCGGACGCCGGCGTCGCAATGCAGATAGCTGCTCAAGCAGGTACGATCTTTTTAGAAGCCGTCTAGATTAAAGAGACTGATATGTGTTACGCAGGGTATCCGATGATCACCATCCCAGTCGACGTAGGAGATGATGGTGAGCTGGAGCGACAATTTATACCTTCAAGACATAGCTAACCGCCGATCTATAGGGGTTCCATTCGGGCTAGCGATTATACAAACGGCTTTCGAAGACAATAAGTTGGTTAAGTATGGTGCAGCCATTGAGGCAGTTGTCGGTGGACGACCGCGACCGACCTTTCGAAATATCCATGCAGACAATTGGATGTATGTTGGTGTGCCGCCAGATGAGAAGGATGAGTCCACAGCTTAAGCATGTTGAACTTGGACGTAATGGTTTTTTCCCTTCGGTAAGACTGTACCTTAAGCTGTCTATAATCTCATCGAATGCTTCAACAAAATACAGTTTTAACAATGAGCTATAAATTGTACTTGATATCGAAAAAGCGTGTTACTAGTATCAGATCATAGGCGTGAATATCCACGGTAATAACAAAAGAGAAAATTAAAAGTTTTGGACTACGAAACTGAGTTACACATGTATTATACGAGATGTCCCAGCTAACTCTCCAACTTTGAACGCCCACCTTGACATCAGCTTCAAAAGCTTGCCTTTCTAGACGGGGTCAAATCCCTAGGTTTCTACCGCAATCCGTTATGCCTAACCATCACAGCTCTTTTTATAATATTTAAAGTGCCATGGCTCTCACCGCTGGTAGTTCCAGTATTGACTTATTGTTATTGCACAAGGAGGAGAAGTTCTATCTACATGGTAGAGATTCCCCAGCTAGTATATATATGTATGCGTCTCCAGCCCGTGCCCTATCCGGAGGATATTCCGTTTAGCTTTTGCAATTATAGTCTTGTGCCCAGTCTTTTATGATGATACATATATTAAAAAAAAAAAAAAAAAAACTCTAGTATATATTGTGTTGGGACAAGAAGAGACCGTTTATACATCTAACCAACTTGCCGTCCGCCACGAGGCTGGAGCGGCATCTTCAACTTCCGATAGATGTCCGATTCTATCGGAGTAAGGCTCAAAAATGTTTCCCTGCGTCTCTAAATCCCCAGTATCACCCTCATCTCTAAACGATGCAGGTATTTCCGCTAGATCAATAATATCTTCCACATAGCGAGCATGAGCCTGCCGTGTATTAGTCCTCCAGCGCGCAATCCAACCCAGGCGGATTCTAGTTTTTGGAAATTGCCATTGACACAAGCCAAATACGACAGCGACTAATATTGCTAGAACCCCAAGTACAGTATCACTAGCATTGTTGCTGGGGGCGCCATTGGCGCTTCCGTCGTTGGGGGAAACCGGTATATCGTCGTCGGCGAACATCTCGATTTTCTGTGTAGGGTCCATGGCCAGATGCATGCTCTTTAGCAACGGGATAGTTTTTATTCGCCGGCTTGGATCGGCGCAACATGCAGCTGTGAAATCGAAATCTTCCGAACCAATACAGGATTCTCTAGAATCGTAAGGGGCGCATGACCAGATGATAAGCCTGCTCGACCCATTGAGAATTTCATGACGGTCCGAGACGAAGTACTGTGGACAGGGTGAAGACCAGGCAGCATCGGTACATCCCGCCAGCATAAATACCCGATCCTCACCCGGGGAAGATCCAAATCCCATACACAGTCCGTTGTCTATACATATGTCCCGGCCAAAGCAGCAGTGACTGACTTCTTGGTCCGAATTGCAGGGGTAGAACTCGTCAAAGCCATTGTAGCTGTAGTCATTGAGTGAGCCGTCGATACGGTAACACGGTCTCGATTCCAATGCCAGAACCGGTGTAGAAAATGTTACAAATGACAAACAACAGACAACCACATTGATAACGGAAACCATGGTAGGGGTCCTTTCGAGATCTGTTGTCCAGCTGATATGAAGTAGGTAGTTCATGCGTTTTTGTTCGGTTCAAACTTGTAGTGTTACTCTTGGCTAAAGGAATAGCAGGTGGAGTTTTGCTTTTATACCCACACTAGGTTGGATCTTACTACATTTAAAGTGAGGCTGTTTGAGGCGATGCGAACGGAAAGCGTCAGCCTAACCACCACATAGGTAGGTTCTCCACTTATACAGCCACTTCTTTGGTGTTTTGAAGTCTGAAGTCGTAATGAAAAGAAAGACGAGCCATTGAGTTGGTAGGGAGACGAACAACTAGAATAAATAATGGTGATTTACCTAGATTTTTCACAATTCTCTACAAGTGGCGGGTGGTATTTAAGTACTTATCAAATGAAAAGTACGCGTATTCAGGGGTAGCGGGTGGTAGTTGTGCTGACGCTTTTCCTTCGGCTATCTATGCGAGGTAAGATCCGCCTTGCCAATTACGGTGCAACCCTCTGCGGGACCTTCCGTGGGGGTTGATCTTACTGGTGAGGCCCTTATCTGAGAATCGGTCTATTAGTGACGGTATCATCACAAAAGCGGGCGGACAAAAAACACAACCCGTTTTTAACCTTACTATATCCTATTCTAGAACTCAATTTTACAGAAATGTAATACTACAGTACTTAGACAGGCACCAATCTATCAAAGCTCAGGTCGGCCACCACCATGATGAGTCAGCAGACGTTTGTGTTGAGTATTCAATATCAGAAGCAGGCGTGCTGATGCATCTGGCCGTTGGTTTAGATTCACCATAAGTAAACAAGGGGTTGCTGAGAGACCACATGATTAACCGGTACACACGCAGCATGATGTTGTGTACGCATAATCAGTTTCGCTTAAGCGTATTGGCAACCGCGTTTCACCGCAGCTAAGTTCGTTTGTCACTTAGTCGTTAGATTTTGTCAGTTCTCGCGACTCGATCTAGCCCAGATAGTTCCTACGGCATGCTGTAAACCTCGGTCGCTACATTATTCTAAGCTCACAACTACAAGGCTATCTCCGGCAATGAAGCTATTCTTCGCTCACTTGCTCAGCCTTTATGCGCTTTTCCGGGTAGTTTCTGGTATCCAGATCATCCCCGACGATGATGGCTTGTTACCGCTCCGGAAAAGCTATGACTACATTGTTATCGGGGCCGGGATTGGCGGCCTCGTCGTTGCGAATAGGCTGTCTGAAAATGCTTCAGGTGTGCATCACTACTCACATCACCCAGACGGTTCATTCGCTGACAAGCTCCTTCAAGTATCGGTTTTGCTTGTAGAGGCTGGAGAGCTGTAAGCATTGCCTAGCTGCATTGTCGATAGCTAGCTTCGTATCTAACATTTGCATATCAGAGATGATCGAGCCGAAGACGTGACGGTACCCGGAAACGTGGGTCAAGAGAACCCGTCTCGCTACGAATGGACCATGACAACAACACCGCAAGAATTCCTGGATAACAGAACACTCTCATTCCCCCAGGGACGAGCTGTCGGCGGTAGTAGCATCATGAATGGCTTGTGTTGGACCAGAGGTTCGGCCGCGGACTATGATGCCTGGAGGAACTTGGGGAACCCCGGCTGGGGATGGACGGATTTGCTGCCGTATTTTCTCAAGGTGCGAGGATCTTTTCAATTTCGATTCTCGGTGGCTATAGCAGTTGAAGCTGATAAGCGTCCACGATACAGTCCGAAAATTACACGATGCATAGCAACACATCGCTACAGAATTCGCTACATATGAAGCCTGCGCGTGGCAAGCATGGCAGACAAGGCCCGGTCGAAGTTGGCTTTCCGCGCTACATTTACAACCAGACCTGCAAGTGTCTAGGTCAACCTACTTAGTATATGTGGATGTGAACATCCCCAGCTAATGCGAAGTTACGCAGACAACTTCCTCGCTGGTATCCAGCAGCTCGGTATCCCGCTCAACGAAGATCTCAACAGTGGCTACGCGACAGGCGCAAACTTGGTACCAGCCAGCGTTGCGGCGGGGAACCAGTCACGAGCTGATGCACGCACGGCATATTTTGATCCCGTTTTCTCGCGTCCTAATATTGAGCTGTTGACCGGTCATACCGTTACACGCATTCTCAACAATCATCTTGGCAACCACACGTTTCAGAACTTTTCTCAGAGACCTCGAGACATGCCGGAGAGAGTTACCGTCACTGGTGTCGAGGTAAAGTGAACTCGTCTTGAATCTTCTTAGCATGCCATAAGCGGGTTGTCGATGCTCTCGTGTTTCAGGGTTGACGTTTTCTATCTCCAGATCGCAGCTAATTCGACCGCCCCGAAATACATAGTCTCCTGCAGCAGAGAGATTATTGTAGCTGCAGGAGCCATCTTGTCACCTGTTTTGCTCCAGATTTCTGGTTTCGGACCAGCTGAGCATTTACGCAGTCTCGGTGTGGATGTTCTGGTACATCTCCCCGGAGTTGGAAGCAACTTGCAAGACCATGTCATGGTCCAGCCTGTGTACAAGTGTAAGACACCCTGAGGCTCCTGCCAATAGTACCCATATACTGATGAATTGTTAGATACGGCACCAAATGTGTTTTCAGCACTGGATATTGTGGGAGACGTAAGAGATGCGGTCAGGGCTGAGTACCTTGCTAATCGTACCGGTAAACTATTTGATTCGACCCCGATACTAGCTTTAATCTAGTGTTGTGTTTGCTAATACTTAGCCAGGGCCATGGACTGCGACTATGGTTAATGCCGTAGCTTTTCCAGCGTTTGATGAGATACCCTCGCCACTTCTTCACTTAATCACAAACGAAACGAATTATCATCTCCCGCCAACGTACGACGATACACTACGCGCAGGTTACACGGCGCAGCAAACCGAGATACGTGCTCTGCTCTCTCGCCGCGACGTCCCTGCCTACGAGCTCATGGTGGCGTCCTGGGGCCAACTAGCTGTCAGCGCAATGCATACGCTCTCTCGGGGCACGATTCATGCGCGCTCATTTTCGATCTTCGACAACGAGCCACCGATCCTTGATCCGCGACTATGTTCGCATGCCTTCGATTGCGAAGTCTTGCGGGTAGGTCTCGAGTTCAACGACCGTCTTATTGCTACTGATGCCATGGCCGCGCTGCTCCCGGTGCCGCCGCCGGGACTGGGAGCTCAGGACCTGAAGAACCGGACAGCGCTCATGGAAACAATCAGAGGTATGGCTCATACGGAATTCCATCCCTCGGGCACTGCTGCCATGATGCCGCGTAGAGCCGGAGGTGTCGTCGATACGGCCCTGAGGGTATATGGGACGAGGAACTTGAGGGTTGTAGATGCTAGTGTAATGCCGCTGATCCCTAGCGGACATATCCAGTCGGCCATTTATGCTATCGCTGAGAAGGCATGTTCCCCATCTCCATTCCTGACGAATTCACCTGCGTTCTGAGTGATCGCGTTAGTTACTAACATGCTTAGTGAATTAGGCTGCGGATATCATCAAGATGGATAATCGAGAAAGCAGTCTATCTCCGGTATATTCTGAGCCGCTCTATAGTAGAGGGCGATTGTGAGTCATTTGAGGATGCTAACATATTATCTTGTTGCGTGAAACGCAGTTTGCCGTCAGAAGGTTCTCTCCGGTCTGGTAAATGAAATCGTGAGCACTAAGATGAGTCCAGTACAAGACCTTTACCCCAAAGGATAAAGATAAAACTCCTGAGTTATACAATATCTAGTACCATTTCTAAAGATCATGGACATGTGAAAACAGCCGTAGCTATAACTTGCATCAACCTCATAATTGTGTAATCGAAGAGTGCCTGCTAAAGTCGGATACATAAACATAGACGCTGTTTGCAAGGAACTAGATTCTGCGATTCCAATCTAGAATACTTCGTGTGTATGACATAGCAAGTGTCAGGTTTAATGAGAAGATCTCAATTGATTTTGGAGTACAATTCATTGAGGCGATAATTGCTTCCTCATGGCTCGGTATGTTTTCTGATATTTGGACTCACGTAAGCTCAAAGTCTAATTACTTAAATATTTTACTTATTCGACCAATCAAGTCACTCAGACCAGCATTGAATTAAAGTCCGATTTCTGATTGGTCAAGACCCATTCTGCCATTGAAAGACCCCACATCGCACAATCAGCTAGGCACCAAGCCCCCTTCCTTGATCTATAAATGACTAGCCAGTCTCCCTCCATCTCAACTTTCTCTTCTTCTTTTCTTCTTCATACTTACCTTGAGGGACCATTTGAAGCTCCAGAATTTCGACTGGTAGGACAGGAGACCTGCATTGCACAGCGCGGAGTTGACTGTTCTGTATTATCCTTCGGGATCGTACTCCTCGCAATTTTTGATATTTGAACATTTGTTTTCATTGTGTGCATTGCCGTGCGTAGTGCCATGAGGAAGACGAGACCACTGTTCGTGCTTGCAACATCACCCCTAGAAGGCGGCAGATGCAGATGCAGGTTCGTAGCTATCGTATTTTAGACAAGTGCCTAAGCATTTAGGCTACATTACGGACCTTGTATTGTTAACCTAGTCAGTATTGGATGGTGAAATGAATGAAAAAGGCAACTATATCCCACATATCCTGGACAGAAACCGGATGCCTAGGCCTCCGCGCGTGAATTATATGTACATCAACGATTACACAGGTATATTTTTAATTCATACACGTGATGACATTCCACCAACATCGCGTAAATCTGCTGCTGTGCCATAATGATTCGCCCATCCTCAGTGGAAGACAGACCGCACCGTCATGTATCCCAAACCAGGTTACCCAATCACAATACTAAGCCCTATCAATCCGTCTTTCGCAGCTACTCCGCTAAACACTCAAGACGGGCGCTGCACTGCCCCCTCTTCCCCCCATCTCATTTCAATTTCATTAGGTCACCTGGTTGCTTCTCCAGCTTTTCATCCGGACGTACCTACGAATGCACGCGCATAATGCAACGCACAGCTCCGAGAGGACGTTGCGCGGCTCGAAAAGCGGTGAAGCGGTCGCGACAATCCAGCTTCTTTCACGCGCGAGCATCCGGGGCGACTTGAATTGTTTGAAGGTCTTGCCACGACTAAGATTCCGTCATGCCATCATCATTCAAAATACGGAGTACTGGTACTGAGTGACTAACAATCAAATCCGATGCCGACACCCCCCTCAAAAATTGGATACTGTAACTTGAATATGCGGGATAAGGTTCAATCTACGAATCATCCTGGGCACACTACTGGTAGTGACGGCGACGAGCAGATTCGGACCCTTGCTTGGGTGGGTTGTGGTACCTGAGACAGCAACTGTGACTCTTCATTGGGGGCCGGCCGTTTCGCGTCCGACATGGGATGGGATGGGATGCGAAAATCCCAAACCAGCATCGCGACTGGTCTCATTGTTGTAGCAGTCAGTGATCGAAAAGAGCCGCCGTCTTCGGGCTTCCAAAGACAAAAAGATCATCATATGACGAAGACAATTCCAAGCAAAGGTAACACGGCATGTTGCCTGCCATTCGCTAACGCGTCTTTAGCGCACAGGAGGCCAACTGCAGCTAATCAGAAGCGTGCAACGGTCATCATTATGGCTAGGTAAGAACCGGCTGCCTCTTCTAATGAAGCCTTTATCTTATGTCCATGTATGTACATCGTCTGTCGATGTGGTTGTAGATCAACTGACCATTATTTGCTTGGCAACTAACTTGATTTAGATGTAGGGGGGTATATACCTAATCTCATCCGATTAAAATTCTAAACTTTATTTTAGTTAATTAATCTACAAACATATAACATAATAAGTAAAAAATGCTTATAAATATTTAATAAGATCTTAGTATAATATTTTCTAGCAATTTATAATATTAATTATATTTTAAATACTTATAAAAATCTAATTATTTTTTAATATATATTATTAACTAATAATATTATTATTATATTATAATAATAAATAAACATAGCTGCTAACGTTGTATTATTATAAATACTTAAAATTATTTTAAAAACGAATTAAATAATTAAAAAACCAAAAAAAAAAAAGCTACTATAATTAATAATAAAAAAATACTTTAAAATTATAATAAGCAGTAAAATACTTATAAGTACTTAATATAAACTTACTTTTAAATAGTATAGCATATATTAAAGCCTTTAAAACCCTGCCGCTAAAAAGGGGGCCTAAACAATACTTTATAACTAATACTTAACAAGTACTTTATTTTTAGATAAAATAACATTAAAAAGTAAAATCCGTACTAAAGCTATATATATTAAAAAAGCCTTCCGCCCTTTAAACTAAATACTATAAAAAATAATAAATATATTATTTTAAACTAAAATATTATTTTATAAAATATTTTACCTGGTATAAATAATTTATTTATTAATAATCCGTTTATAAAACAACTATTTATTAAAAATAATAATATTTTATAGTATTTATAAAATAATTAAAATAATAAAAACAAATAAAACCTTAATAATATCTTATTAAACGCTTTTATTAAAAACCTTTAATATATTTTTTAAATAATAATCTTATTTAATTTAAAATCTAAAACTAAATAATATTATAAAGTTATATAAGTTAAAATATTAATTAATAATATTAAAATATTACCCTGGCCGTTAATTTATAATAATAGTATTATATATATAATTAAAAAAAAACACTTTTTTTAAACGTTATAATTAAAACTATAACGTAATATAAATAAAACTTTTTTATATATTTATATAATATTTATTAAATATTAAGTTTAATATTTATATTAATATATATTAACTTTTTAATTAAATATATGTTTATATTTAAATAAAACTATTTAATAATATAATTATAAATATATTAGCATTTAGCATTATAACTAACTTAACCTTTTTTTTTTTTAAATAAAAAATTAAATAATTAATAAATATTATATTATTTTTAAAGCTTAAAATAAGATTTAAAAATTATATAACTTTTTAAACCTTTAATAAGCAGCTATATTTTAAAAAACAGCTATAAAAAAGAACTTTAATAAAAAAAAAACATATATTTAATAAATAAATATTAATAATTATAAAAACGTCATACTTAATAAAAATAATAAACTATATTATAAATTATATAAAATCTAGTTTTTAAAAATAATAACTAATATAATAAGTTATAATAAATACTTTTAAAGTTTTAATTAATTAATATTTAAATAAATTATAAGCAAACAACTTAAATATTAAATTAAATATATAAATTATTATAAACATCCTAGTAAATATTATTGTTTTAAAGTTTTAATATAGCTATTTAATTATTTATCCTTAATTAAAAAGATTATATATTTTAAAAGTATAAAATATTATATTTTATTAATTTATTAATATATTAAAAAAAATAAAAATTAAAAAAAGTCTTATTATAAATTAAAACTTTATTATATATTTATTAAATACTTGTTAATATATTATAACTTAATATTATTATAATAATATAAAACTTAAAATAATTTATTTTAATTATAACGTTATAATATAATAATAGATTTTTAAAAATAAAATCTTATTTATAATATATAAAACATATACTTATTTTCGCCACTTATTTATAATATAACTTATTAATATTATTAATATATATATATATATAATATAAAAATATTAAGCAATTATTATTAATAAAACTAAAAGTACGTTATATATAATTATTAAATATTTATTAATTAATTATAAAAATATAGCTATTTTTTTATATAGCTTTATATATATTAAATTCTGTTATAAGTTTAACGGTTTAATTATAGCTAATATTTATATTAATTTTATAAATAAAAAATAAAAATATTATATATTTTATAAATAAAAGAGTATTTATTTATTTTTTAAATTTAATTATTTAAAGCTTTAGTATAAATAAAAGCTTTATTATTGTTATAATTTTAATTAAGTAAATATTTATTAAATATTAAGTATAATTATTAATAATAATTAATATATTTAATTTTATTATAATAATAAAATAAATATAATAGTTATTTACTTTTTTAAAAAATAAGTAAAATTATTAAAGCGTAGTAATATTAAATTAATTTAAATTAATATAAACTATAAAGTATTACTAAAATAAAAATAATGCTATAAAATTTATTAAGCTATATAAAACTTAAAACTAAATAAATATAAGTTAAATATTAATAAATATTTTATAAATATTTAATATTAATTTTATATATATAATTAAAATTATTATAATAATTATAACTAACTTTTAATATATTAAAATATATATTTTTATATTTAAATAAATATTCCTACTTTTTATATAATATAGCTATAAATTATAGCTTTAGCATATTTATAGCTAAAAGCTAATTAATATTACTGTTAATTAAAAATAAGCTAACTTTTATAGTATATATTTAATAATATATTATTTTAATACTTTATTAAGTACTTTTTAAGCTAAGGTAACTTTTTAATATAATAATACTTAAATATTAATATTAATTAAAAATATTATTATAATTTAAGTATATAGTTTTATATAGTTTATTATAAGCGTTAAATAATAAGGATTACAGGCGAATATTTTATAAAAACTTAAAAAAATCTATATAATATTATAATATAATTTTTATAAGTTATTATTAAATAAAACTTTAATAAAATGTTTAATATTATAATTTATATTATTTTATTATTAATTATTTATTAAATTCTTGTTAATTAATAGTTATATAACTAACTTAAAATAAAGCAATAAGCGTAAACAGCTTTAAAAATAAGCTAATTATTAGCGTTATTTTTATATTTATATAAGCTTTATATAAGCTTTTTTTAAAATTATACAGGAAAATTAAAATTAAATGTTTTTATATATAAACTAAGCAAAAATAAATTATAAAGTTAATTATTTTAAATTATATATTTATAAAGTATTAATTAATATTTTATAAGCTGCTTATTATTATAGTAGCACTTATTGGTTAATTATAGCTATTATATAATATAACGTAATTAAAAATAAATAAAATATTATTTAAAAAAAGGTATTTAAATAATATAACATAAAAGTGTTTTATAAGGATAATAATACCTAAAGCTGTTAAAAAGTAATAAATATATAAAAATATATATAAAACTTAAATATATAATTATTAAATATTAATATAAGCCTTATAAAAAGTTTTAAAAAAAAACGGTTAAAACTATATTTTAATGCTTTAAATAAACAAAGTTGCGAATTTATTAAATTATTAATAATAAACAAGTAAAATAACAGGCTTATAATTATATAATAAAGTTTTAAAAAAACTATATTAAATAAAAATAAAAATTTAACAATATTTTAATCTTATTTATTATTTTATTAATAATAATAAACATTAAAAAGCTCGCGGTTAAAGAGTAAATTAAATATTAATTCTTTAAAATATATTAATAAATATATTATAAATACTTATTAAGTTTTAATTTTAGTTTTAAATAATTAATAGCTTTTAATGCTTAATCGGCTATGTTTATTATATTAACGGCCAAAATTAAAACAAATAAACAACGGGCTAAAATAAAGCGGATTAATATATTAAGCTAGGTTATAAAGCTAAATAATAGGCTAAAATTATTAAAGGTTAAAAAATTAAAAAAAAAAACAAGAGAAAAATTATAGATTTTATAAGTATATTTAATAAAGTCTTAATAAAAACTCCTTTTATTATAATAATTTAAGCTTTATTAAAATATTTAATAAATATATAATACTTGTTTTATATATATAATATTAAATAAAATAAATATTAATAAATAATAATAAATAAAATAAATAATAATAAATAAAATAAATAAAATAAATAAAATAAATAAAATAAATAAAATAAATAAAATAAATAAAATAAATAAAATAAATAAAATAAATAAAATAAATAAAATAAATAAAATA